>BGNK01005478.1:0-22111 GCA_003297005.1 Symbiodinium sp. clade A Y106
GGCGGGTAGCAGAATGCGTCCCCGGCGCCGGCCAGCCTTGTACTGGCGATTTTGCGACGGGCCCTGGCGCGATGCGCCTTTCATCCATCCAAAAAGACGTGCCCGTCGTTAGTAGCCCCTTTTGGTTAGTCGGGTGTCGTGCTTGTGGGCCCATGTCCCGCTGCGTTCCTACGACAACTTGGGGCATCGGTCCCTGGGTTGGCGAATTACGGTTAACCATTGGTCTCAGATAGGTTCTGGCTGTACCCGTCATATGCTCCAGCTGAACTGCATGAACATATGCTGACCGAAAAGACGGCATCCTGATGGCTGGAACATCACCCAGTCCCTCCAACTTCCGGGAAGACCCTGAACACCGAAGTTGTGTTGACGGTCCTCGAAAACTGTATAGATTTTGTGAGCAACCAGAAGACCCTGCATCGTAGGTTCGTCCTAGCCAGGCGGGAAGCAAAAAAAGGTCTTCTTCACGTCCGATACCCAACATGGTGTTAATATGGTAACCGTGGTGATGATGTCACTGGCCATCGGAGCCTGAGTACGGAAGACTAGAGACAGATAGAACCAGGAAGAAGTACATCCACATCGACAGTTTGAGTGACAGAAATGCTTTTGGTCCGGGTTCATGGCTTGGGGTTCGAGATTGAACAGGACATCGGCCAGCAGTGAGAAGCTGGACCTTTGGCGAAAGCATGGCTGGCTTCTTGGCCACGCAGACCCCGTGATATGTTCCGACTCTTTCTCCCCGCGTTTGCCGGGCTGATTGAATCTTGAGCCCAAGCAATTGAGGTGGATCCTCACCATGCTGCCCACAATGGAAGGCACCAGCGAGGTTCCTAAGGCTTCTTTGCCGCAGAGGGCAGCTAGTTTTGCAGTTGCCGCGCCAACCTTAAGCCGGCATGATGGCATGATGGCCCTATACTATGCCGACCGAGAATGAGCGTCAAAAATCCGATCATACAGAGGTGATTCTGTGCATCAGGGCTGACAAGGCTGCATGTAAAGCCAAGTGAGGCCCGCTTCGCTGCAAAATCTTTGAAGTTCACGCCGCCATCATGGCTGTTAAACGGCACATGGGAGCCTTGGTGTGCAAGAGCTGCGGTGGTGTCTGGTGGTTCGTTTCGCTTTTCAAGTCTAGCAAGGGTTCCGCGGCAGTCCGAGTTCAGCGTGTCATGAGCGTTGAATGCTTAGGACTGGCTGGTTGAGTTTGATGGCGACATCTCCATGGACATGGCGAAGTTGCGGCCGCTGCTGGACAGATACAGCGACAAATCGCTGGTCCTCCTGAAGTGGTACTGGAAGGAATGCCAACCCTGGGACTGCTTCTTGTGGGAGTGTGAGGACATGCTCCAAAATCGGAAGCTAAGCTGCACGCAGAGTCCAAGTGTAGCCGTCACAGTCAGGTCTCCTTGTCGCTCTCTGCCCTGAGGGCAATCAAGTAAGGAAGGAGTATGTGGAGACCTCTTACGAGCGCATCGTGAAGTGGAAGGAGCAGATGAAGAAACTCCACGAAGACCCGAAGCTCCTTGCCTGCACTGGGTCGTAGCTCGCAGGGAGATTTTAAAGTCAGTAGCCCTACCTCTGAGACTGCGTCGGGCTCCTGTAGCTGCACGACGACAGATGCACCAAGAAGGGTGCGAAATGCATCCCGTCACGTTGGTCACACGAGGCACCCTTTTGTCCCAGCTGATTACTACGAGCTGAGCGTCATGTTCCGCAATGTTGCCTCTTGGCCCACAGCAGATGGTGCAACAACGAAGTATGTAAGGCCCTGAAGCCATGTTTGTCTAGATGCCCTTTCCAGCTCCAAGCAAATATTTTTAAATATTTCGTGATGAGGCGCATGCAAGGGCAGAAGAGATCAAGGACGCATTCCGGCACCTGGACTGACCGCATCGTTGAGCTTTGTTTGACTTGCTTCGGAGACCGGCTGCTCTCAGGATGTCGCTAGTTTCGAGCTTCCACCTCTGAAGCTTGCAGGCAGGTGCTAGAGCAATGTCGCACCATCCAGCGCGACCAGTTCCTCATGCCCTTTTTCCTCTGGCCACTTGGCGGGGCTATGCAAGGCCACAGGAGCGCCTCAAACCAATCTGGAGAAAGCACACGCGCTCCTCTGCGAAACCGAGGAACTCCTCTTTGGAACAGGACGTGGCCGCGATTCCCATCGATACTTTGCATCTTGCACTTGTAATTACTACGATGCCTCTGTATCATCCATCGATGTGCCAGGCAGGCACGCCAGACTCGCGAAAAAATGTGCTGCAGGTACTCTGACTTGAAGTATTGCAAAGTCGACACCAGAAATGCCAGCACTCTCGCCGCACTTCTGATTAGGAACGGTGGTAGCTCACAGCCTGGATGGCATTTAGGCTCTGCTTTTTTCCGGTGTTCGGTGTTGGGAAACTGCAGAGTCTACGAGAAGTGCTCCGTTCCAATATGGCAAGTGTACGTCGGCAATTGGCTGATTTTGATAAGGCTGGTTCTGACGGCGATAGTAGCTAAGCATGTCAGCTGTGAGCTCGGCTATGTACAACTTAGGAAACCTGCTGGCGCATCGGGACGTTCATGCGAACAGCGGCATCAACGCCACCGGCCCACAAAACTTGGCAGCTCGCCATAAGTTGCTTTTATGTGTATCAGCTCTCAAACAAACCCGGTCTCTACTGTCATGTTTGCCGCGGATGCATTGCACATCAGCTGTCCAAGGATTTTGACACCATGGATTCGTGGCCGAATGAGTTCTCTCCAGAGCTTCACTTCGAGCCGCCGCTCACTGGTTGAGCACGGCACGAGCTGAACAGACGGAATGCGCTCGAGCATGTGCTGCGGAAGCGGCAAGCGCTGATTTGTGCGGCACGATGTTTCACCTGCCGGAGGTCTGGCCGAGTCGGGGTAACCTGAGGTTTCTGCAGACCAAAGCCAACATCACATTGTGCAGGTCGTGACAAAACGCTGCCCGGGTTCTTTCCGAAAGCCGTCGATCGGATGCAGACAGCTCCGTTAACTAGCCGGGCTCACTGCTTGGGGTACCCGGTGCACCAGGCATTGTCATGCTTGGTTCTTATGGGCCACTGGCTACTGGCAGCATTGCATGAGGCTTAGCAAGGCTTAGCATAGTTCTTGCTGCATGCCCAGCATGGCCTTATCAAGACCTCGAAGACGATAAGTGGGTTCACAGCTGGGCCGGAACCATACCCCCTCCACCAGCAGCCACAAGCCCGGAGTCTGGTGCTGCTGCTTTATGGACTCGCTGCTGGCCTGCAGGCTGATGTAGGCGCCGACAGATCTTCCAAGCTTTGCCTGCAGGCCACCCTGAACGGCTGCAATCGCTGGGGGAGTCTGCAACTGCCAATCCCCGAGACTCCGCGATTCTTCCTTTTCACATAGTACCCGCCCCAAGCCCAAGCTTTCAGGCTGCAGCCGATGGCCTCGAAGAGGCCAAGGTCGCCCTTGCAGAGGCGCCGAGATGCACCGAGGGCACTTTCGAGCTATAGAGGGGAAGGGCTCGGGAAAGGTAAACTGGGATCAGTTAAAGACTACACTCAGCTCCAGAAGGGTAGAATCCTTCTTAGCCTCCTTCCGGACAGAAGATGAGCAGAAGAGCATGAGGAAACGAGGCAAGAGCATGAGGACAAAGGGACAGACATGCTGCAATCCAGACAGCAGCCTCTCGCTTAGGTCTTCAAACGATTCCTCTGTCCTTTGTTTTGCCCTTGACTGAAGTCTAAGAGACCGTCTGCTGCAGGAGGATCAGCAGACGCATGACCTACGCGTCGTCGTCACGCGCAGCCAAGAGGCTCTAGCGAAGCTGGAAGGCTGGACCCGGGTCTACAGTACCCTGCAGTGTTGCCATATGTATTGTGGATGTTGGTGACCTGAGCTTGAGAGAGATGGATTGAGATGCAGACGGCGGCATGTATACTGCTTGTCGCTTGCGATTGCTGTGGGTTTTTGGTGGCTGTTTCTGTCTATTTGTTGGTTGTTGCTTGTTGCTTGTTGGCTGTTTGTGGTTGTGGCTTGGTTGTGGGTTATAAATTATAAAGTGCTTGTGTTCGTCTTGTGCAGCAAACAAAGTTGTGTGGGCTCGAATGGCCTTTTCGGCACAGGCAACGATGATGGTGAAAAGACAACGAGGGCGCAGCAAATATTGATAGAGAAGCCCCTGTCGCAAAAGCCGCTTCCTGCAAACACACCGTGGGGGAACCGCCAGCCTTCTTCTGCTTCTTGTTGTTGCAGCCATGCCTGCAGAGGCAAGCTCGCGAATCTCGAGGCTGGGAGATGTCACTGGGTCGGGATTGAAGGCACGAGCTCGGCCTGGCCTGAGCAAGTTGAGGCCACGCATAAGCCTACGGTCCTTCTAATGTTGCTGCGGCGAGGAGCCCGCGATTATGAAAAAGTACTTTGAGGACACCAAATGCAGGGAGAAAGCTTACGACGAAGCGGTGGCCCTGCGAACAGCCGTAGCAACGTCCTGCTTGGATAATCTTCGGAGTGACCATGACATGCGTGACATGGGCGTTAAGACCGTCACAACTATGGCGTAAATCATGTCAGCACGAATTCTTGAATCAAGTGGCGTCGAAGTTCGAGTCAGATCCCGACCTTCAAAGTAATTTATGCTGCAGGCAGCCTGTGGCACGGCCAGTGCAGACCGCGGGGCCCTTCGACGCCGCGAGGAGGTGGATTTCATGGAGTTCTCAGTGACTCACACGGACAGCGGGCAGAACTAGTTTCTGCACCGTACCCCAGGCTAAGCCTTTCATTTCCGAGACTTCCAGGTCCATTTCTGAACGATTTTGTCCTGTGTCCTTCAACCGGTAGAAGCCTGCTTAGCGGTTTCATACTTGTAGGAACCACCAAACAGACTCTCACCGAAGCGACGTTGATCTGCAGAACTTGCGTTGCGTCTTGGCCAACAACCGTGCAGACTTCCAGGCCTCAGCATCGAGCTTTGGAAAGTGGCTGCTACTCCAGGGTTTGGTTCTGCCGACAGACAGAATGGAAGGAGGAATAGTATCTCTGATCGCTTGCATGTTTTCTGAGGGCTCCGATGCTGCTTCTTCTGAAGGCATTTGACAGTGTTTGGATCTACTACTTCTGTCACAGGGCACTAGGAAGATGGATAACTAACTCATGCAACGGTGACTGCCACATTCTACACTTTCCGATTTTTTACGCTAAGGCTGAACGGAGTGTGACTCGCAAGTGTTGGCCGACATTGAAGCACCGTTGAGGCAGTAGGAATACATGGCCACCTTGACGCAGTGACTAATGCCAGAGGTGAAGTGAAGGTAGAGCCCTTGGCTCGAGAACTGATGAACAAGTCGACCACCCGCAACTCGTAACACTCTTGTACTCCGCTAACCTGATGATCGACCGCCTGGACGATCTGCGATCTGCGGCCGCGGCTGCGGCTCGTGGCCGCACGCGGCGCTCCTCCGGCGCAGCTTCGCCGACACTGCTGCGATCGCCGGAGGCCAGGACGGATTCACAAGCCATCGCAAAAGAACGGGAATAGGCGGTACAGGCAGATACTTGGTAGTATTCTGAAAGCAGTAATGGCAGAGCAGTCGGAGTGGGAGCAGCAGTTGCAATAGCATCAGCAAAGGAGTTGCAATTGTAGTAGGAGTAAGAGGAGTAGGAGTAGGAGTAGGAGTAGGAGGGGTAGTAGTAGTGGTGGTGGTGGTGGTAGCACTAGCAGTAGCAGTGGCAGTGGCAGTAGCGGTAGCAGTAGCAGTAGCAGTAGCAGTAGCAGCAGTAGTAGTAGTAGCAGTAGTAGTAGTAGTAGAAAGAGTAAGAGTAAGAGTAAGAGTAAGAGTAAGAGTAAGAGTAAAGAGTAAAGAGTAAAGAGTAAAGAGTAAAGAGTAAAGAGTAAAGAGTAAAGAGTAAAGAGTAAAGAGTAAGAGTAAGAGTAAGAGTAAGAGTAGTAGTCGTCGTCTCGTGGCAGTATCACGCACTGGTAGAAGCAGTAGGAGTGGTAGGCGTAGTAGCGGTCGAAGCAGAAGTAGAAGAAGAAGAGTAACGAGTGGTCGTAGTAGTAATTATTATTAGTAGTAGTCGTCGTAGAGGTAGTGGTAGTAGTGGTAGTGATTGTAGTGGTAGTGGTGGTATTAGTGGTAGTAGTAGTCAGTGGTGGTAGTGGTAGTAGTGGTAGCAGTGGTGGTGGTGGCGGTGGTGGTGGTAGTAGCAGGAGTAGTAGTAGTAGTAGCAGCAGCAGTGGCAGTGGCAGTAGTAGTGGCAGTGGCAGTAGTAGTAGTAGTAGCAGTAGTAGCAGTAGCAGTAGTAGTAGTAGTAGGAGTAGTAGTAGTAGTAGGAGTAGTAGTAGTAGTAGTAGTAGTAGTAGTAGTAGTGGAAGAAATGCAGAAGTAGTAGACGTCGTCTTGATTACGGTGCAAAAGGAAGAAAAATTCAGGAGCAGTAGCAGCAGACGTAGTCGTAGTCGCAGTCGTAGTGCTCGAAGCAGTAGCATGTTTTAGAAGTAGTAGACTCGAGGTGGCAGAACACGTAGAAGAAGCAGCAGTATTATTCGTCGTCGTAGTAGTCACGGCAGTCGCAGTTGTGGGGTAGACTGGTGCAGCAGCAGAGGAGGCAGCAGCAGTACCAGCAGCAGCAGCAGCAGCAGCGGTTGTAACAGTGGCCTACATTTTGCGTTAGCCCACGCCGGAGAGCATGCGACTGTGTTCTGTTGCCCATTCCACTTTTCCGACTGTACCTCCGTTCCGTTGTCCTTGATAATGAGACGTTTCTTGCTATTGAAATAGGATGGAGTGAATGTTCGGCAAGACACTCCCATTGAAAGTTCCAGTGCAGGCATCGCCACCACCCACACCTCAGCGCCGACGGCGGCATATTGTGGCATGCGAGCTGTGCTTCGTAGCATCGTAGTCACGTCCAGCCATGTTGCTCCGTCGCCCAGGATCCAGCCCTACTCGGTTTCAAGCTCCAGCTCGCTGTTGCGGAATCGCGCGAGCGACGCAGGTGCACACGTCAACTGCCTCCAAAGCCTCAGCCGTTTCTTTGGGCAGCGGCTTCTTGCACCTGAGGTGATCCATTGCAGGCTTTCCTGGCGAAGTTGGAGTCCGTCCGGCTCGGGCCGCTCCAGGAACTGGAAGGCGACGAAGCAACCCCGTCTCACGGTGGCCGCGGTGGATGCGTAGACGTGGACTTCTATTGCACACAGGTTCCCTCGCGGAGGCTCAGACGCTTCATCTTGCAGCTTTGAGCGCGACGACCGCCAAAGGAGAGAAAGATGCCGGGGCCCTGGTCTCTGCATGTCTCTGCAACCGAGATAATCAACTCAACGTTTTGCGGACCGTTTTCCCAACCATAACCTGGACGTCGCGCTCTTCATGATTCAGTGGAGCCATGCACAAAGGCGCTGCTGAAGGCCGAAGCCTGCGCCGAGCGGGCTTCAGCTGCAGCGTCCAGGAGTCGCCGATGACAGTTAATCGTCAGGGCATCGGATTTCCAACTTGATATGCTCGAAGAAGCGAGATGTCCAGACTTGGCTAGAGCGGGTCAGCATAGGCCTGTAGCATAGCATACAGTAGATATCTCCTGCTCATGAGAGCGACCGAGAGCCTCTTCAATCTATTTTTGCAGAGGACGTGCAGCGAGCTCAAGTCCATGGCTCCCGAGCCTGGTGCCACTGGCTCGGAGGCATCTCTCTGCTTTCAACAAGGGAACTCTTGTAGCACTAGCAGCTCACCGGCAGTCTTTTAACCCGATGTGTACAGGAGTAGCAGTACTAAGTAACCACAAGCGGGATTTTAGCTCGCACACCTCGGGTGCTCAGATTACACGACTACCCCGTATCTCCATTGAGAAGGCATTGGAAATCGGTGCCCGGCTCCACTCATCTCAAACTTTCAACATTCCGAAGAAGAACAGCCTTAGTAATCCTAGGCCCCAAGGTTCTTGTTCCGGGGTTGTCAATCAATTCAAGCAAGGCGACAGCCACACAGCCCTGAATAAGAAGCCGACCCCGCTCTTGCCCGAAAAATGGGGCACCGTAAGGTTCTTACTCAGTCTTTGAGGCCGGGCTGAGGTGGAGGCTACGGTTCTAATACAGTGGGTTCTTGTACAACAGATCCGTGGGATCATAGCTACATTAAAAAACAGCACGAGAACCAGAACCAGCCACAGCACTAGCAGCGGCAGTGGCAGCGGCAGTGTCAGTCGCACAGGGCCAGCACCAGCACCAGCACCAGGAGCAACAACGCCTCAGAGGTTGTCCCCAGGGCACAGAAAAAGCGAACAGCTGGAACACGTTGTTTCAACGGGGCGCTGGCTTTGTGCAACTTCCAAAAAGTAAGTGTAGAAAAATACTGAGAACGACAATACTAAATCGCAAGCACAACTGTGCCGGCACATTCAGCTAATATCAAGAAACATGGGACGAAGACGATGATGAAGATGATGATGGTGATGGTGATGATGATGATGTAGTCGTTGTTGATGGTGATGGTGGTGGTGGTGGTGATTACGATGATGGTGTTAATGACGGTCATTCTGATGCTGCTGCTAATGGTGGTGGTGCTGCTGCTGATGATGATGATGACCGTGGTGTCACAAGGCAGCAGGGGCAGCAACGGAAATAACAAAGCCAACAGCAAGAGTTCCTGCCACCACCACCACCGCCATCACACCCGCTCAGACATGAACGGGTGTGTTGCGCAATGTAGATAGCAGAACCGTTAGATCTCGCCGAAAGATTGGGGAAGTTTGGCTGAACCTTTGGGCATGTGCCTAGGTCCGGAGTAAGTGGGGTTTTGTGCTGTGCTATGCTCACCCAGGAACCTTGAGTTTTGTATGTGTGAGGCCGCCCTACGACGACAAGCTTTTGCAGGGGTGTCGGTCCTCTTCCAGAGCCTTGCTTAATTCTGGATGGCTCGGCTGCATTCTGGCATTGTTGGTGCTTGGGCTGCTTGGCAATGCCTGACTCAGGAACGCGTTGAATTCATATTTCCAGGCGCAGATGAGGTTCCGGCAAGAAATGGAGGACTGGGAACCGCCCCGCTGTTTACGAGTAGGCTTTCTGATTGCGACGGATTACTTGCTCCACAGATGTGCCCGAAGCTTGTTACTGCGTCCGAGTAGAGTTTGGATAGGATAAAGTTTCTCGACAGCTCCGTCCGAGTAGAGTTTGGATAGGATAAAGTTTCTCGACAGCTCCGTGCAGCTTTTCCGGAAGCGGATGACACGGCGTTCTGGCAGCAGATTCTTGGTTCGTGGTCTGAAACTTGATAACACTGAAAAAACTCAAGGATTTTGCACGGGGCATTTGACGACGATGTGATTGTCACGCCTTCAAGACAAATCCCAAAACAGTAGGCTGTGGACAAATGCATTCAGGTCGTCGAAGCTGTGGCTGCAGGCTGCGTTGCTTCCTGGAGTAGCTTCTGATTTCCAACGGCTCACATAAATTCGGACGCACGAGTTTCTTCTAGTCTCTACCGGCCCTCTCCCTCTCCCTCTCCCTCTCGCCTCCCGCTCGCTCGCTCGCTCGCTCTCTCTCTCTCTCTCTCTCTCTCTCTCTCTCTCTCTCTCGCTCTCTCTCTCTCTCTCTCGCTCTCTCTCTCTCTCTCTATAGCTAGCTTTTGCGAAAAGAGTGGCCCTCGAGGCCGTGCCTCTGCAGCCTCGACGATCCAAGACGCCATCTTGCGCCAGTCAGGCAGGAAATCACAAATCGTCACGACCTGGTTGAATTCCTTGCATGGCATCTCCAAGCGTTCCGTTTGAAGAGGCACCGCCCCCTTGACAACAGCCAGCGCGCTGCAGGCTACCCGTGAGAAGTGCCTGTCCCTCAGATCCTGCAGCAGGAGACCCACCCTGAGCGGAAGACTCGTTTCGCCGAACGTATACACTCGGCGTTCGTAAAACCAAGACCAGGCGATGAGCTGGCCAACCTTGCGCGTGCCGCGCGAGATCTGAGTCAGGCGGAGCTCTGACTCTCAGTAGGGTTTGGCAGGTGCTTGCCATCAAAGCTCCCGAAACTGAGCCATGGATCATCATGGCTCTGTGTGCCGACTCACGACTTAAGTCAGGCTTTGGCGATGACCTTCTCCCAAGCTTTGCGCGTTACTGTCTGAGTCTATCGTAGAGCTGAGTCGAGAGGTCTTCGTGGACGTCGAGTCCCTGGTGAACTCCCAAGGAGAAATCCTGAATGACATCGGGCCATGCACTGAGACGTGAATCCAGCCGTGGTGCAAAATCAGATTGCTGCCATCGCTCGTGTCTACTCAGAAGCCATGTGGCGTCAACACGAGTGCATGCCTCAGCTCTTCTGTTTCGGTCCTTCGTTTGCAAAGTTCATCAGCGCGCATTGCTGCAACGTCTTGTCAGGAGCAGGTGAAGCGGGGGCACGAGGTGCTTCTGCAGGCTACGATCAATTGATGCCATCACCACTTGCTCGACCCCTTCGGCCATGGGCCGCCAGAGTGCCGCGAGGCCAGCCGAGCTCGCAGTGCTTGCAGATGGCGCTGGACGGCCCTGATCCTGATCCTGGTTCCTTGGCGAGAATGTCACGTACACTAGTAATTTAAACATTCTGTTGGCTTGAGTTGAGTATTTGGCCTTTTCTGGCCTTGCTAAATCTTTCTGACGTTATCAGCTTCAAGTTTTGCGCCTCACATGCCATGGGGAGCCTTCGCAAGCTGAGATCGTGATTTGCCTCGTTCTCTTCATCATCTTTTCCATGGTGAAGGACACTGGGCACCGATATAGATATAATATAACTATTCTGGCACATCCCAGAAGCTCATCAAAGCTGTCGCCATGCCAAGCAATAGCTGCGCGAGGCGCATCAGTCTCATCATGCACCTCGCGAGTCCATCGTGGCCTTCCTTAGTCAGCCGCCTTTTTTGTTGTCCTTGCTCGTTTGCGCATGAGTTGCACAATGCTTTGTTTGGTCTGTGGTCGGTCCCGTTCGGCCCAGGTCAGGAGCTTTGGAGCAAAATACCTCAGTTCGCAGTGAAGCTTGCCAGCTGACGCTTGCTGATTATCGGCAGTTGCGGGGGGGCCGCAGGCACCACGAGAACTCTCCCAGTCTCCCAGCATAGGCCAACGAGAGCCTGAAGCGTTTTTCCTCCGGGTGCCTCCAGCTCCTGCCTGCGAACTCTGTAGATGCCTGTGTATATGTACGTTTTGGCCGCTGCTGGTTGCTAGAACCGGCATGAAGGCCCCGACTTGATGTCCAGTATGCTCTGCGATGGTACTTGTACGAAAGGCAGATCACTCACCCCCCTCACACCGGCCTCACAGTATCTTGCATTGTTGGGTCTTGCCTTCAGTGCTAGAATAGAATTTGCCAGAACCTTACGGGCCGGTGCAGCTTACTGGTTTTGTGGCATGGAGTGATCTCTTCCCTTGCCTAACATGTGATAGTGATGCCAGCGCCGGACCTCCCTGCTGGCAGAGTGTGGGGACCTCCTGCGACGCATGAACAACGCCCGGGGCCAAGTCTGAGATGCTAAGCTCAGGTGCCAGTCCCAAAACCGCGACACTTCGTCACGCAACGTTGCACATCCCAGCCACATCATTCAGCTCTGTTGGCATCTCTCTTAGCAGAGCCATTTTCAGTGCCCGAACTGGCTGGCATCCCCAACCCGAAGGCAGCCCCTTTATGGGTACTTTGCTGGACGAACCAGGGCATAGTGTTGGTCCAACATCTGCTCGATCCGACCGAGAACTCACCATGGTTATAGAACGGTTAGAAGTATTCTACTTCCTCCACTAGACGCCTCAAGTGCGTAATGGCACTGGAACGCTTCACTCTTCTGTACCTTCAACGACGGCAGTGGAGTGTGACAGGTCTTTCATGACGCAGCATGACCGATGATAGTCCACATCCATCGTGAGGTGGCACGTAGAGATGAGGTAAAACCTCCAATGCTTCTGCTACCGATCCGTCCGGTAATACTTGACGTCGTGGCAGTATGCAGATATTTTTCATCCCAGGAGATCCTCAGCCTCAAGGGCAACGTGCGGGTCTGGTGCTCAGCCTGGCCGCTGCTTTCCATCCCTGCTGGAGCTCCACTCTCCAAGCCCACACAGCCAAAGCCGCATACCCTGTGCGCGTCTGTCGTCCTGCTAAACTGGCAGTAAAGCTCAGTGCAAGTTGGCTTTCGCAGGGAAGGTGTGAGTTTCGGGATTGTGGAGGTCAGCTTCGGTGCCGAGTTTCAGGGCAATGGCCAGGGTAGTTTCGATCAGGGCCCACCCACCCCCCCCGAAACTGGGCTCCGAAACTGCTGCTTCCTGATCCGGAACTCCAGCAACCGATCCAAAGCTAGAACCCCGAAGCTATGGGTACACGCTTTCGCAGGGTCAATCTCTACTGTACTGTCCATTGCACTGTTACGACGACAGGCGCCGGCATGTCCAGAAGATGGATTAAAGCTTCGGCTGCCCTGCTGAATCCTGTAGCATGCCGAGATTCGCTCGCCGGAGAACCCAAAATTGTCACCACAGGTCTTCTGCCGGTGGCGCCCTGCCCTGGCCGGCCAGGCGTAGAAGTGTTCTCCATAGTGTCATGCAATAGCAGTCAAGGCGTTCTGGCTGTCGGGCTCTTGCACTTCCTGTATTCATGAACCGTGCCCACAGCACTGAGATTCTGTTAGCCTAGCAAGGAGGAGGCTTCGGAGACGCTGCCCGTGGAGTTTCGGGAAGACCTGCAAGGGATCACAGCGCCAGCCTCAGTGAAGAGGCGTCAAGTCATGCCTCACTCAGCTTGGAGATTCTGTCATGTTTGGGTTGCTTCTAATACGTACACTTAGAGTTGGCAGCACCTTCTCAGACATCCAAACATCCGATTGAATCCGCTGCAAATGATGGTCTGTTCCAAAGCTTCGGGGCGCAATGTTAAGTTTGTGGGTGTTAGGTTTGGACTTGCAGCGTTGGCAGCATTATCACATTTGTCTCAGCATGATTAATAGCAGCAGCGGCAGAAGCAGCAGCAGTAATGGTGTTGTTGTCACCGTTCTCCTCTTGGTGGTCGTAAAAGCAGCAGCACCTGCGTCGATATTGCTGTTATCATCATTGCCAATACGTTTTTCTTTAGCATAATCATTGTTACTATAATACCATGTGTTTTTTTATTGTCGTTTTATTTGCATCATTACAACGACCATTTTTTCTATTAGTGTCCTTCTTCTTCTTCTCACTCTAGTAGTAGTAGTAGTAGTAGGAGGAGGAGGAGGAGGAGGTTTGTTTTGGTTGTTATTCTGCTTCTCATTACGATTATCATCATCGTTGTTGTTGCTGCTACCCTAGTGGTGGTGGTAACTGGTGGAAGTCGTGGTAGTCGTCGTAGCAGTGATGGGAGTAACCTGGTAGTAGTAGCAGCAGTAGCAGCAGCGACCGCAGCAGCAGCAGCAGCAGCAGTAGGAGTCGGGTAGTCGTAGTCGTCGACGTAGCGGAAGAAGTAGTAGTAGCAGCAGTAGCAGCAGCAGCAGCAGTAGGAGTAGTAGCAGCAGCAGTAGCACTGGTAGTAGTGGTCGTCGTCCTCGTCCTCGTCGTCCTCGTCGTAGTCGTAGTGCTATTGGTAGTGACTGGTAGTGGTAGTGGTAGTAGTTAGTAGTAGTCGTCGTCGTAATATGAGTAGCTTTGAGTTTGCGGTTTGAGGTTGGTGGTTCATGGTTCGCGGTTCGCTTTAGTGCTTAGTGATTAGTGGCTAGTAGTGGTAGTGGCAGTGGCAGCAGCAGAAGAAGAAGTAGTAGTAGTAGTAGTAATAGCAGTAGTAGTAGTAGTAGAAGAAGTAGAAGTAGAAGTAGAAGTAGAAGGAGAAGTAGGAGTAGTAGTAGAAGTAGTAGCAGTAGCAGTAGTAGTAGTAGTAGTAGTAGTGGTAGTAGTCGTAGTAGCAGTAGCAGTAGCAGTAGCAGTAGCAGTAGCAGTAGCAGTAGTAGTAGTAGTAGTAGTATTTGTTGTAGTAGTAGTAAGAGGTCGAGAGAGAGAGAGAGGCCATAGAACTTAAACGTCTGATCAGCAATGCAGGAGGCAAGCAACAACGTCTGATCCCCGACGGCTGTTTGGTCTTTGCATGGTCAGCCTCGCATCATGTGCTGCTGCAAGAAGCGTGCATCGGCATCGTTTGGTCCAGGTCTATGGCACCCCGCAGTTGAATGTGACGGGTTTAAGCGAGCAGACCAGGCCGTGCTCAGGGGTGCGACAGGCCGATGAGGCTCCTAAGAGTAACTTAGCAGCAGTAAGGGGTTGTTGTTGGGCGCTGGGAGTCCAGCTTGTCTTTGCACCCGGACTGTGAAGGTCGTAGCGAGCAATGCGCAGGGGTTATGGCAACATCTCAGACTTTCGGAATGGTTTTGTTTCCACAAGGGGATGGCAAGCAGATCTGGCGCAAGGACTCGACTTGCACGCAATCACCTTACCAACAAAATTATGCCTGACTCTGCCTGATGCGTCTTGGGCTCAAGTCCCGCGCGGTGTGCGCCGCAGCCCACTTTCCGAGTACTCGGAGGCAAGACGCTCTGAACCCTTGAAGCCGCATTTGACGTAGTACGCGGTGCGTCTGCAAAGACAACCTTGTGTGGAAAGGTGAAGCTGCATGGCCCTCATGCGCAATGGAGGAAAGCCCTGTGCGCGGCCGACGAGTCGGGGTCTTGGACAGGAATCTCCAGAGTGTACCGAACGGATGTCTACCCCCAGGGAAGCATGCGGCTTAGCCTTGCCGCGCAGAGGCCAGCGGACCCGAATGCAACGCGTCAGTTGCTGAAGGTGTCGGTCTTCTCAAATTCAAGCAGCAACTTTTCCGGTCAGGCCGTCCAAAGAGCAGCTGGCAGAGCTCGAGAAAGCAAAGGACTGCATGCCATGTTCGAAACTTAGGAGGGAAGTAGCCCTTTGCTGCAAGAACGAGCAGTAGACAGGGAGTTGTAGGCTGTCCAGCGTCCTGGCAACTATTGGTGCACTGTTCGAATCTCTGGGTTCAGCCGGAAATAAGATCAAGTTTCAGACGATAGATTTTCAAGGAAGCGTGCTTGCATGCTCAATCCCTCCCTGCCTGCAGTGGAAGCGGGAGCTGGACGAGATCTTCGAGCGGAGTATCCATGTGTCCGAGCTGCCGTTAAGAGGCAGAGTCGTCGGAGGCGGTACAACCTGGAAACTTCCTAATCCAAGCCCAGGTCCTGCTCACACCCTTGTGTCTGAAAACGTCGATGTGTCGGTCTGGATGCCAAGGTGACGTCCTTGAAAGACGAGGACTTCGCGAACGTGCTGGGGCCCGGCTGGAAGCAGTGCTGTGGCTGCAACATCTTGCTTTGCGATGAGTTGTGGGCGAGCCTGGCCACTTGACCTGTCCGCTTATCCACAAGGCAGCATCCCACGAAGATCGACTTCAGCAGTCCCGGTCTGAGAACCGTGCTGTGCTGTACTGGTGTCTCGATGCTACCATCCCCAGAGGGCAGCATCCTCGATGGAGATATCTTCAAAGGTGATCGTTACCAGCTGGATACTCTGGAGGGCCCGTCGGGGGGTCTCCTTCACCCCCAGCTGCGCAAGCACCGGGTCCAGCTGGTGGATGCTCCTAAGATGGCTTTAGCAGCGTTTCTGTCCGGTTGCAGCCGCGGGCTTTTGCTCATACGCTCCAAGACCTGACAGCTCCGTGTGATGCACCAGCTGCGCTTGCGTTCGTCACGAAGGTGGCAATCATCTGTCCGATGCTGCCTGTAAAGCTGCTGTTGTCACAGATGTGGCCCACGCTACCATCAGCACGAGAGAAATGCACATGAAGACATGTTCAGCAACCTAGGTTTCCAACAATCACTTGATGGACATCTCTGTGTTGAACAAAACCAACGGTTTCGATTCGTTACACACCATCATGGCCGCTCTGCTTGTTTAGTTTAGATGTCCAGCCACACTGTGCAGGGTTGCCAGGTTATCAAGACGGTTTTATCGGCATACCAAGGCAAGGAAGAACCTGTTGTCTCGCATTTCACTGAACCTGCCGAACTTGATCGAACTGAGCCGGGGCTGCAATGCTACTGCTGCAGCTGAAAGTTCTTTTGGTGTTCCCAATCCCGATCTCATGGTGGAGCAAGGGCCAACCAGCCGTCATTTGTGTTCTATTGTTTCAGCGGCACTGCTGTCCGCCGCCCACGCCTTGTCAGCTGCACCAGATCGCCTGAGCAAGTTTTGTGATTTGTTTGAGGAACCTGGCGTACAACCTGCTCAAGCTCATGCTGCCTAACACGTCCAGCAATGCTTTGTTTTGAGGGAGGAGGAGGGCCGGGTAGGGTAGGCATTCTCTGAGGATGATGGAGACGCCACCAGTCAAACCTGACATCTGCCCCTTAATGGCTGTGCTCCAAGCTTTCTCTAGCAGGATGCTTTTGAATGTGCTTTCAGCTGGGCCTCAGGGCAGAAGCAGGATTCACCTTGAAAAGCCATTTGTTCAAGTCAACATGCAATGCACAAGAACGTTAGTAGTGAAATACAGGAAAATCGGCAAAAGAAGTGTTTTTTTCACAACGGCAGCCCAGGCCGAGCCTGGGTCTTCTTCCGTCCCTGGAGGTGCTGATTCTGTGCCTTGGGCTCCCCAGCATTGTCCCGTATTCGGGTTCGACATGTAGGGGTTTGGCTTTCGACAGTCATGTGCTGCTGCTTCGGGAAGGGGTTGGGGAAGGGTGTTGGATCGGTTGGGCTTCACCGGTTGAGATGTCAAGCAGTCTTTTTTTGGCTTCGCGTTTGTAAGGTTTACACCAACACAAGGGTTTTTGCCTGAATGTGGCCAGGTCGCACAACCAGCTCAGCGGCAGCCTTGAGAATCTGAAGTCCTCCATGCGCATCAAGCACCTGGATTTGGCGTACAACGAGTTCGACCCGCAAGCTTAAATTGGCTTAAACAGAAGTAAGTGGGCGGAGCCGTGGAGCCATGATGCCCCAATCCGCTTGGATGGCCTATGTACGGTTGGAGCATTCGACTGGCCGGAACTCGCAGATTTTCGGGTTTGACCGCTTCGAACAAGACTCAGATGTATGGCAGCTACAAAACCAAGATCTCAGGACTGGACCCCCTCGCAGCTCTCGCAGGCGCTGAACGCCATGAGCCACCTCCGCAGTCTGCAAAACCTCCGGCTCTACCATAACAAGTTTGTGGTACCTCTTCTCGGATAGAGGCTATCAAAGCCAAGGCCTTCCTGCTGCTGCAGGGGCCTGTCTGCCAGTCTGCCATGTGCCCCATGAGGCATGCTTCAAAGAGTACCAGATCTATGTGGTTAGCAAGCTTAAGTCTCTGCAGAAGCTGGATGACTGCATCATCACAATGCGCCTCGGATTGCAACCTCTCTTCGCTCCTCGTGTGCTGAGGTGGTCCCCTTCTCTGCATAAGTATCGTGGACTTGTTCCGGCTGCGCATACTCGTTTTCGAATCCAAAGTTGTGCAAAGCGAACTTGTCCACACTTTTCATGTGGCCTCGACATCCGCGAGCTCGTTTGTCGCTTTGGGGAGCCTCAGCCTTGGTGTGGAGCAGCTAAGATTCTAGTCCCGCACAAGCCGCACAAAGAAGAGAAGCCTCGGAGGCAGTAGCATAGCGTTCTCAGGGACATGCGGGATGAGATCGAGAGTACGAACCTCTTGGCCCTGGATGTCTACGATGTTGCCTTCAAGAAGCGACAGGACGGCGCCTCTTGCCTGGTGCACTGACAGTACTACAGCCAAAGTGGATATTCAAGCTCAGAGTATGGCTCCAGAAGGAAGTGCCAATCGCTACTGGGACTACTCTATGGACTCTATTGCATGTGTGTGGATGTACATCTGCAAGGAGGAGCTGGCACGGAAACAGAGCAATGCCGGGATGGGGCCCAGGTCTCAGTTGGGGTGTGCCAGATCACGTGCAAACAGTGAGACCAGTGTCGTTTGGGTTGCAGCTTGTCCTTCTTAGAGCTCTCAAAACTCAGGCTTAAAATGGGAGCGGGGGTGGGCAAGCTGAAGCTGATCATGGAGTCCTTGGAGGAGATATTGGAGGCCGTTCGGGGGATCCGAAAGCGTGTCTTCGTAGATGCCGACAGCCGATAGCCTCTGGGCTTCTTGCCCGAGACACCTCGTGGACGGCAGGAGCCCAGTGCCCTTGCTGCTCGCATCGGCATCGTCCGTGAGAACGCGGCCCTCAGGGCTCAAAGCAGCGGGGCGGCAGCGGAGGCACTTTTGACCACTTCGAGGAACTGTAGGCAAGTTTGCGCGGTAGCCATGTCTAGGAAGAAGATGCGATCGAAATGTCTAGGATGCACGAGCGGAGTATGAAGAGACCTGCGCGGTCGTCAGGGCTTCGACGTCGAGGAGGTATTTTGGGATGGCATGATGGACCATGGCAGCTCTGACAAGGAGACGCGAGAATCCTCCCGCTCGAAGTTGGGAGATCTCCATGTTCTAAGTTTTTGTTCTTCAGTATTCAGGAGAGTTTCAGGAGCCTGAGGTGTGAAGCGCTGTGTGGGACAGGGTGATTGGGTTTGTTAGCAGAGGCCTCGAGGGCAGGTAGCAGGGCTGCCCGAGGAGATGCAGATCACAGTGTCCTACATCCTTGAGCTGATCACGGCAGCAGGGTGCTGAGTACAGAGGGTGCAGGTCATATCTACCGTTTTTACCGGGCGCTCTGGTTCGGATGAGGGTCATCGCAACCATGCGCTTTAGACTTAGATGGTTGGACAGCTTTGCTTCTTTCATCGAACACTGCCTACCTGAGCCAGGTTCCTCCAGATATAAACTTTGCTCCATCCGTCCATCCACCCTTCAGGTTATGGAGCGCCACGACACGGCCCGGAACAACTTGGTGGACACTTTAGGCTGCCTGAACGAAGCGACGACACGGTGCAGTGGTGCGCTTTACTTTGGTGGGCGTGATGGGAGTGGGGGCAAGCATTTAAAGTTAAGACGGCACTGAAGATCCATGCGGTCAACCGCAACTCAAGATGACTCCGAGTACATGTGGGAGGCAAGGGACAGCTTCAGTGCCCTGCCGCGAGGCTTCTTGTCGTGCATCGTTTCCTATGACCTGGGCAACCGGTGTTTGGACCTGCTCCGACGCATGATGCTGAGCAGTGATCACTGCCTCTTGGCGCACGTCTTGCTGTTCTTGTGGTTTGCGAAGCTGTGCGCAGGGCTGAGCCACTGGGACTCGAGGCCGTGAAGAAGCAGGTCGCGGAGTGAAGACGATCGTGGTGCCCACTCTACTCGCTTTTGGTGAGGTGCCCCTGCATCTGAAGTTCAACAAGCAAACATGGCGACTGACAGGTTTTTGGTTATCTCGTGGTGTAATCAGGCCGACATCAACAGCGAGATCACGAAGACGATGCTCCTCGGCCTCCTCGATCTGGTGCAGGAAAAGCAAATCAGGCTGGTGGGAAACGACCGATTAGCGAATCCTCTCACCCAACGTTAGCATCAATCCATCGCCAATCTCTGCACATTTCCGAGCAATCTTGCCAGGGAGGAGGTCTGCGACATTCTCGAGGAGTTGCTCCCTCTGCTGTTGAACTGGTTCCTCCGGGACGCTCTAGCTGCAGCTCTTTTGGGGTAACAGCCGGGTGCAAGGGAGGGAACTCTTTCAGCAGTGATCCTGGTCCTCGTTGTTGTGCCAGCTGCATCTCTTGTTTTCCGACCAGACTTCACTGCGCTTTCGTTCCCTCTAGTATCAATATTGGCAGACAAAACCCTATTAGCATGACTTGTCGTACGTGTGCGATGGCTTCCAAGGAAGAATACCTCACCGAGGATGGCGCTCATATTGCCGCATGGCTCAGTCTTTTGGCCCATGCCGCCCTGTGATGGAAATGTGCGCGAGAAATTCCGCAGCAAATTTTCTGTGACGTTCACTTCCACCCCCCGCCGGCACCGAAAGCATGGATTCAACGTGGCTCGATAACCCTTCAGCACGGAATGCTGAGGTGAAGCTCCTGGCTTCCATCACAGGTCCGGAGGCTGGCTTGCGGATGGTCGATTTGGTCACGCAACTTAGACCAGCTTCGCCTGGGAGCCTGGAGCCGTTGCAGGAGTACGCCACGAGAGCTGCGACACCTGAACTTGCGGCGAGGTGCGCCGGCACGTTTCCTGGAGCTTGGCCGAGTCATCCCATTCCTGTTTTGTCAGAACTATCATGCACCTCGAGAACAAGGCCTTGTTCGTGACCTGGCCATCTGTATGAAAGTCACAGCTGGCGCGTCGTAACACAACGAAAGGTCGCTCGGAGTTTCGTCTGTCTGGCTGCATGTCTCGCGCAGCCCATTCAGCCGAGGATAACATGCGGCTCAGAAGCACTTGGATCGACGTGCTCCAGATCTCGCAGAACATCATCATGTACGGCTCGCAGGATGCTGGGGGCGAGCCCTCATAAACATGCCCCTAGCGCAGAGCAGCAGTTTCCGAACAGTTTCCTGTCCGGTTCCAGAGTTCCAGCAGCCGAGCAGATGCGGACGTTTACAGGAGATCGTGGACATGTTCTACAAAGCTGCAAGCCACTCCAAGGTTGGAGTCTTACGAAGAGATCGCTAGCCGAGCCGGGTGGAGCGAGCCTTTGCAAAGCCTTTGCATAAGCCTGCAGCGGGCTCAGAGCTCGGCTTCTCAGGTCGTGGCTCGCCTCCGCCAGGTGCTCACGGCCACGAAAGGCATCCGCGGATCTCTGGGCATGTAAGCGGAAACCACGAGCAGACTCCAGGAACGTCGACTCGCATCGTCTAAGTCTAGCTGCGCAGAGTTTCGTGGCTCACAGACCTGTTCAAGAGCTGCACTTGGGCTGCCTTACACCGGTTTTGGCAGGGCGGCACAATGACGAGCCTCTGCCAGCGAGGACGACCCCTGGCTGTAGAGTGGAAAGGCAGAGCCTGCGAGCCTGTCTGCAAGTCGTCAGATCTTCTGCGCTTATCTCATGACTAACTAACGCTTGACCCAGGATCGCTTGTATTTGTCACTTCGTCTCCGCGATGATGCAACGAAGCAACGCTTCTCTGCAAGAGCGCCCCGGTGCTGGGACTTCGAAGTTTCACCTCTTTAAAAACCCACACTAGTACTGTACAAGGGGCATGTTTGGGGTCCGAGGAAGCATCGCGTGTCCATTGCTTTCACAGGTGCTGTGATCCCATTTGCTTCCAAGACGTTCTCTGCCAACTTCTACGGTCCCACCTCGTCGACCCCCTGATCTTGGAGGCCAAGTGCGGCCTGTAATGGAACCATACGAGCATAATGTCATGTTGCTCGGTCGGCCTTTGTTCAAGCAAAAACTTGCGGGGGAGGCGGTGACGAAGACTCTGCGGACGATGCTGGAAGATCCCAAGGTCTACAAGAAGCAGGCTTTGGCACTTGCTGCTTCCAGCAGATGGCCCATGAACTTCTTCGTAGACTCATCAGCCTCCCGCTGAAACCTTTAACCATGCGCTTTCTGAAGCATCTCGTAGAATCGTAGAAGCTAGCACCAGGCCATCCGGGTCGTCGAGGATCTGCGGAAGGTGACACCACTCCTCCAGTTTCTGGGGGGAAAAAAGCTGCCTGGCGCAGTTCAGACTCCGGAGTTTTCGTACACTTCGGAGATGCTGAGCGAGCGCTTCCTAGTAAGTTATTGATGTTATTGATTTTGGGACATAGCGTCTTTTACATGCGATAAGAGAAAGGAGAAGCCGGAGACGGAAACAGTAACGATCAGCCAAAGGTATCCCGATCTCTACAGAATGGCCCTCAAGTACTCCGAGGATCAGTCGCGTGATGCTCCCCCGTTTGCAGAGCTCGAGAATGCCACTTGGCGACTTGAGATGCGCTTTTGCTTTGTTTTTTTTATATTGCTGGCAGATCAAGCAGGTGGACGTTGTTATGCAAGCAAGTACACAGTGGTACGAGCTCCTTCTTATCAGGTCTGTCTACGTTGTGCAATGTCGATATGCTATAGCATGCTGAGAGTGTGCATATCCGGACAGATACAAAAATCTGGCCGAGGCCTCTCTCTCTCTCTCTGTCTCTCTCTCTCTCTCTCTCGCTCGCTCTCTATGTGCATCATCTGAACATAAATAAATAAATACATAAATAAATAAACAAATATATACATATATATATATATGGTAAACCCCCCATGAACTACCTATATATAATATTTATATATGCTAACCCCCCCCCCCCATGAACTAT
>BGNK01005478.1:22135-38092 GCA_003297005.1 Symbiodinium sp. clade A Y106
TTCGTTGCGACGCTTCACGCAGATACTCCGAGAGATGATAAACGATGAAAGTTTCTGTCTGAATACCCGAAGATAAATATGGGCGCGAGTAGCAACCCCAAAATAGCCTTCACTGTAGTTTCAGATCAAAGCGCCAGCAATACATATGAGTGACAGGAGCCTTGATTGACTCCTGTTCCTAAACAACAGTATCCCTATCACTACCGTGCCATTAGACTTTACATTGGCCCCCATGGTGACCGTAGTATCCTGTTTCTTTTTCACCCCAAAGAGATGCCTTATAGATCAACGTCTTAGTTCGTATGGATCAAAATGCTATGTCGACTAATAACCCCATTCCATATTCCCATATTACTACCCATATCGATCTGAAGGTTAAGACAATAACATAAATACATCAGCCTGGTTGGCCCCCCGGATAGTAAGGATATTGCAGTCCCTTTGACAACCCCAGTATTGGATCTGACTCAAAATGCGCCTTACTCGCAAACTTAAGATTGATCTTAAGATCACCCATAAGCTGTTCCCATTGGAAGCCTTTGTACTGTACCGGATACTTCCCTGAACAGAAACCCAGACCAGTGGCTTCACCAACAGGTTAATTAATCCAGATGTAGTTGTGGTATCCGGAAGTCCCGAAGTTTAAGGTCATGGCATCCCCAATACGAGTTCCTATTATGTTCATACAAGTAAGCCAAATACTGCCCAAACAGTTACTTCAACAATAGACGTCATACTCATGCTAATATTAAACTACACAAAACGAACTCCACTAAGAACCACGATCCTTGCTGTGTTCNAACAATAGACGTCATACTCATGCTAATATTAAACTACACAAAACGAACTCCACTAAGAACCACGATCCTTGCTGTGTTCGCTCTGGCGTTGCCCAAATGATGGCCTTTAGGTTTTTTGGGACTATAAAATCATTTGTTTGTTTACATCAACATTTATACTGTATATGGCATACCCTTCTCACTGTGCTATATGATCGATCATGTCGGACTTGCTGCCAGACTTGCCCGTATACCTGTAAGTNTCATTTGTTTGTTTACATCAACATTTATACTGTATATGGCATACCCTTCTCACTGTGCTATATGATCGATCATGTCGGACTTGCTGCCAGACTTGCCCGTATACCTGTAAGTACACTTAAGTGTGTGTATGCACATATTAACCCTTAGGTTAAACCTGTGCTAGATACCGGCATAATGGCGAGAATCGTTAATTGACTCCTGATTCCGAGCAACATCAACCCCAACCCTAAAAATTGTCATTCGCAGTTATGTCAAAGGTGGCCGTAATATTCGCCTTAACAGCAGCCCTAAGGTCATCTATAGTAGTCTTTGTACCACCCATAATCTGACCCCAATTTTTTTCTTGAGTTTGCAACCATAATCAGCTGGAAGAAATCGTAGTGGTAGCTGTGAGAACCCCGAAATCCTGGGTCCTGGTCTGTTAAAGTTGCGATACTAGCTTTCTATTGACCCCAAAACTGATCCGAATAAAGTCCTGGTTATTGCCCAGTCTATTGCATAGTACTGACGCTAAGCGGACTCGAATCGCAATAGTGATGACACTGGAACCTTATTGACAACACTAATTCGTAACGCGTACAAACAACACATGAAATGCGGAACAGCTTGGTCTTGGAGGGAAGCTATACGGCCAGACTCCAAAAAAATGGTTTTTTGGTTTTCCCTAGGAAAAAGATGGTTTTGGGCAGGAAAAACTAATTTTTTCCTAGGAAAAAGATGGTTTTGGGAAAAACCAATTTTTCCTGTGGAAAACTAAAAAACCAATCTTTTGAGACACTATGCGGCCAGACTCCAAAAAGTTTTTGTTTGTTTTCCCTTAGGAAAAAGATGGTTTTGGACGGGAAAACCAACTTTTTCCTAGGAAAAAGATGGTTTCGGGCAAAAAACCAACTTTTTCCTAGGAAAGGTTGGTTTTGGCGTGAAAAACCAACTTTTTCCTAGGAAAAAGATGGTTTTGGGCAGAAAAACCAACTTTGTCCTAGGAAAAAGATGGTTTTGGTGTGAAAAACAAACTTTTACCTAGGAAAAAGATGGTTTTGGGCAGAAAAACCAACTTTTTCCTAGGAAAAAGTTGGTTTTCCTGTCCAGAACCATCTTTTTCCTAGGGAAAACAAAAAAACATTTTTTTTGGAGTCTGGCCGCATAGTGTCTCAAAAGATGTTTTTTGTTTTTTTTGGTTTTCCCTAGGAAAAAGTTGGTTTTCCTTCCCAAAACTATCTTTTTCCTAGGAAAAAGTTGGTTTTCCTGCCCAAAACATACCAAAACCATCTTTTTCCTAGGAAAAGTTGGTTTTCCCGTCAAAAACCATCTTTTTCCTAGGGGAAAACCAAAAAAGCAATCTTTTTGGAGTCTAGTGTCTCAAAAAGATGTTTTTTTTTTGGGTTTTTTTTGGTTTTCCCGAGGAAAAAATTGGTTTTCCTTCCCAAAACCATCTTTGTCCTAGGAAAAAGTTGGTTTTCCTTCCCAAGACCATCTTTTTCCGAGGGAAAACCAAAAAAAACAATTTTTTTGGAGTCTGCCCGCATAGTGTCTCAAAAGATGTTTTTTTTTTGTTTTTTTGGTTTTCCCTAGGAAAAGTTGGTTTTTGATTGGGAGGGCACAGTGTTGCCGTTGACTACGTGCTCACGTCGTGAATGAGTTGAGCGACACGTCCTGTTGAAAAGTGAGATTGATTTCCGTAGTCCTTGAGAGACAGGATCCGGACCTCACGTCAAGCTTGAATGAGTTGACTGACACGTTCTCTTGAAATCTGAGTTTGTTTTCGGTAGTCTTTNAGATTGATTTCCGTAGTCCTTGAGAGACAGGATCCGGACCTCACGTCAAGCTTGAATGAGTTGACTGACACGTTCTCTTGAAATCTGAGTTTGTTTTCGGTAGTCTTTGAGAGATACAGCATCCGGACCTGCCGGAAAAGCTGGTTTGACACGGTATTTACGATACAAAACGAGGGTCGGTAGTTCAGGGGGGGGGGGTTACCATATATATATATATGTATGTGCACGCATGCATACGTAAATAATGTATGTATGTAGGTATGTATGTATGTATGCTTGTCGAGTGCGAGGGCCAAAAATGTATGTATGCATGTATGTGCACGTCATAATCTGCCGCCCGAACAGGACTGGGTCACCAATGCCATGATCGGTCCGGATCTCATGAGATCATGCGAGCTTCCCGTTGGAGCCTGCCTGCGGCACGTTCAACAGTTTGATACACTGCAGCTTGAAGCCGGGGCATATTCATGGAGCTTCGCAGCTTTGCAGAGAAGGTGTGAACTAGAACGGCTCGACGGAGGCATTGTGACTTTGGTGGAGTTCTTCGCGGCAGAAGATGCCGCCCGGTAATGTGATGGCTTCAGCGGCTGGGGAGTGCTATGGCAGCTGCATCACGATGTTCTTATCTCCCACTTCAACCCCAAAGATGGCAGAGTTATTGCTAATGCAGGGTGTGCTTGCGTCCATGCTGCCGAGCATGCATGCAACAGCGACCAAGCTCTATCGACTCTGCTTATCGACTCTGCTTCCTTAATTTGCCGTAGCTTTGGTGGCCCCCCTTTCTCAAGTTAGGAGTTGTGAGGGTGCCTTGAAAGATGCGAACGAAGCAAGGAGAACATCGAGGACGACCAGGCACGGCAGCTGGTGAACGATGCGATGAACACCCAGGGGAGTCTCGGCCTCGTCGGCTTTTCCGGAAGTGTCACATAAGATACTGTGATACTGTAGCTAGAGCGACTGGGAGCGAGAAACAGCGCGAACATGTGAAACTTGCAAAGGAGAGAGACGATTCTGCTGAAGCTGTTGGTGATCCCCTGCGATGACTTGAAACTTGGTTCCTACTTTGTTGGTCAGAGTAATGAATCTGGGAGAATTGCGCACCGCATTTGTTAGAGTTCCAAAGCTGGAAGTCCATCTGCCGAAGCACTGCAAAACCTGTGCCCGGGTGCTAAAGCATTTGCAAGGTTCCGTGCCCTTTCGCACAGACGTGTGCATGGCTAACAGACGGCGATGTGCGGGTGCACACTTCAGAGTTGAAACATTGTCGAGGTGTTGCATCAAGGCACTAGCGACGATCCATTGTGTGACCAGATGTCGGCTCGTCCGTTGGCTTGCCGGATACCTGACCCACATCTACGGACAGTGCCGGCGTTGCAGATGAAATTGCTGCAACTTGACACGTGAAGCCGTGTGAAGGTGTGCCAAATCTCAGCCGTGTCTTGTATCATGCGTGCAACGTCGTCTTGTCGGCAGGTTTGAATAAGTGCATGACCCGGCTGCCCCCCGCCCCAAGCTCAAGCTCAAGCTGCGACGGAGGAAGTTGATCGTCATGCGCTGCTTGAGCAAGGTGCCCCTCAGCGGCTTGGCAATATACTGTTGCAAGCTGGGCGGGACCCTTCAGCTCCACATATGACATGAAAAGGCACTACTGGTGTAAGGCTTTTGTGAAGCACCTTCGTTCCTAACAGCTTGCTCCGGCAAGATCTATATGGTAATCTGGCAACAGAGCATCCTTGGTCATCCCCGGCGCGAGGTCAGATCGAGCCCGATGAGATGGGTGCTATCGTGAAGTGCCTCTCCGACGTGAAGAATATCGGAGAAGGGCGCACTGAGGAAATGCAGCTCGCCCTTCCGACTTATGCCAATACAGTTCCCGGTGCAACTGGAGCTCAAGCGAGTTCTCGAGCGAGCCCCCATGCCGCGTGCAGGGATACATATGTCGATGAGGGGAGGCGGTGCAGGTTGCTCAATTCCGAGTCTGCGCGGTCTTGAATCTTGATACAGTATTTTGGCTTTAGCTGCTTTGGAGAATTGACATGTTTGCCACTGTGACCAGAGTCTGCAGCATTGGTGATTGGAGTGCCTTTGCATGCCTTCGAACTTGCATGTGACTAGTGGTGATTCGGGAGCTTGACAACGTGGCAGCTTGGGGCTTTCCGTTTGAAATGTTTTTCACAATCACCGTTCGCCGCAACTGAATGTCTTCAGGCTTGCATTGGTGGTGCGTCAGCTTGAGCGACTGCTTCTGGCTCCGGGCGACACCGGTACCCGGGCAGCAGATGGTGCAGATGGCAGCAGCGCAAGGCACAAGGTAGGGTGACTGTGATCGGGTAGCGGTGACCACCAAGCCGATTCGAAGCTGCTCTCTCATATCACCAGGCCCGCACCGGGCCCCAAGCGCTTCTAACTGACACCATTCCATCACGGCACAAGGCCTTGGCTTCCGACAGGGCTTCGCCGAACGAGCTGTGGCCGAGTGCAGTGACGCTGGATCTGAACTTATATAGGTTTCGGGGCCTTGTCGCTTCTCGCAATTTGCGGCTATCAAGCATCTAGCGAAATAAGACAGATCAAGTCAGGAGGAGAGGAGAACAAACCGTCAGGCTTTTGAATCGAGGAAGGCTCAAGCCAAAAGTAGTTTCGGGTTTTCTCCCCTTTTGACGGACCCCACTTGTCGATCTTTCCGCACATCCGTCTGTCGGCATGTTTGTCTGCGGGCCTCTACTTGTCTTGAAATCTTCTGGGCTACTTGCTCTTCCTGTGTCGATCTAGTGGTCCTTGGTGGCGGCAAGCAGGAGATCCTTATGGCCAACTCAGCGCGCTCGACGGATCGCGAGCTCGGCGCCTAGATGACCCACCTTGGGACTTCTTTGGGGAGCTGATTTGGAATTGGTGGTGGGCTCCAACCCTTGGCCATGAGGCTGAAGGACGTACGGGTTGGGTGCAGGTAGAGCAAGCAGACCGCAACTTCTTGGGCTGAGGAGTTGTGCCGCCCAACCTTGATATCGGATGTGTCAAGAGCAGAGCTAGCTTCACCGCAAGGAGGGTTCAGTGTTGCTTCCAGTCGGCATTTTGCTGTCCTGTGCATGGGGCACGTCCGTCGTCTTGAAGTTGAAGGCCTCGACATGTCAGAGTGGCTTCCGAGGTCAGACGAGTTGGAGAAGCTCGCGCTTTCCTCCGCTATCGCTGTGGGCTCAGAACCGTACACTATACACCTAAAGCCTACAACTACCGGTACACTGCATTCTGGTATCCTGATGCAGTTCTACGCACGTTTCCACATGAAGCAGAGGCAGCCTCATTAGGCTTCCAGTCCAGATTGCGGTGAGGTCAACTTCTACTTCAGCTGCAGTGCCATTTCATCCCTCCGAAGCTGCTTGAGGCCATGACCATGAAGCTACCAAGCCATGTCGCAATGCATCGCGTAAGGTTGGTGGGAAATTTTGGACGAAGCTTTTGTCAATGTGTGAGAGGGCGAAGGCTGCCGAGTCACGGAGCCTGAAGGACATGAATGCAAGCGGGCCAGTACCCCGCCCCCACCCTTCCGCCAGGAATCCCACCATCGACGCTATGTTCCCTCGTATCATGAAGTTCGAAGAGGACTCGGAGAGAAGCTTCAAACGGCGTTCGTCACAGGATTGTCTTGGATGACCGAACGAATGGCTCGGCATGCGAGAGACAGGGTTCCCGGGCTAGCTTAGAAGCTGCCGCAGTGCTTGCCACTTACCACCTCATGGCGGAGAGATGCCGACACGGCTTTGCGGCATTGCTCCTGGCTCAGGAGCTCCACAGCCCCCTGGCTGCTGATGTGCGGCTCGAGCAGACCTGGCTGGGACGGTCCCTGGAGAACCTGCTGCAGTGCCGTGGCTTCGGATGTAGATCCAGTGCGCCAAGGCTTTTCAGCAGGAACTTGGTGGATGCAAGCGGGAGTTTAAGAAGCCATGGCAAGCTCGCAGTTTAAAGGGGCTGAGTTTGAAAGGTTGCAAGGCACAGCCGCAAGCCGACGAAATGGTCTCGTGCGTGGTCTGCAGGCAATCTGAACGAATTCTGCGGTGGCGGTTGTGTTAAAGAGAAGAACTACAGTGGGCTGTAGCTGTACAAGTTTGTGGACAGTGCTGCGTGGCGAAACCGAGGTGCTTCCAGGGAGGGAAAGTGCTCGTTCGTGGCAAGAAGGTGACGATCCGAATCCTTGCCCAGATGGCTGATGTTATAGAAGGCCCGCCGCTTCTGGAACCCCAAGGTCTCTTAGGTCACAATAGCCCGCAAGAGCACTGCTGCGAAGCAGCACGCAGAGATCCAGGCTGTCATCGTCACTCAAGAGATTTGGCATGATTGGCCTCACAGTAAGCCTCTGCTGACAGGGCGCTCCTCCTATGAGGCGCGGCATTTGCGAAAGGTGGTGTTTTGCTGCTGAGGTCTGACCGCAGACGAAGACAAAGGTTTGGCTGTTTGGTCACTATAGTAAAGATACGTTTCTCATCAGACATGGTGCAGCTTTTACGCATAAAGCAGGTGCGGTCAGGTCTGGTGTATGTGCGCGTCTGTGTTTGTAAGTGTGTATCTGTGTCTGTGTGCGTTTGCCGTTGCATGGGGCCGAAAGTGTCAGCACCTGTCTATCCGAACCTTTTCGTTTATATCTCGTTGGTTGCAGAAAGCTGGCACGGCTTGGCTGGGGCGTGCTTTTTTCGCACGACAGGAGCGGAGCCGCCGCCGCAGGATGCGCACATTGAAGGAGGTGGCCGCAGCGGAGGCCAGCTGACGAATCTCGCGGCACACTGTTGGACCGATGCCTGCGTCGAAATCGCCGCTATTGTGGCTGAAGACGCTTCACCAACTACCAGTCTGTTGTGCAATTTCGTGTGCTTCATGGCAAGACCTATGGCTAATTAACGTCCTGAGCTGCATGCAAGGCGAAGATGTGGGATGTGCAGGCCGTCCAAAAGGCGCAAAGGTTCTTGGACAATCAGGAGCCATGCATGCGGAGATATCCCAGCTCGCACCAGAGTCAAATCAGTCTCTAGACTACTAGACTCTAGACGTACAACGCTCTTCAGGGAATGTCCAGTAGTCGCATCGGGCTGAGAACAGCTCTAAGTTTTTGTGCGATGGTTGCGCATGAGCCTCGTCATCCTTGCACGGATTTGATGTTTCTTGCAGGAGTTCGAAGACCGGATTGCACAGGCTGCGATGCTATTGCTGCAGAGAGACCAGCTCAAGACTGCAACTGCTTTTGGTGAAGTGGGGTTGTTGTGCGGCAGAGCAGTAGCGGCTCTCGGCAGTAATGGAGAGTCGCAGTTCGAATCAGTCCGGTCTTCAACTGGACCTGGCTCAGCTCTCGATTCAAAGAGAAGTTTCCTGTCCCGGCTTCTTCAGCCGCCCCAATGTAGGCCCTAAGCTGCCTGAACGGAGGCGCAACAGTTCGTGAGTGCTGGCGGCCCTGCTCGATTGCAGGAGTGGGCCCCGTGATGTGATCGTTTGCTTAAGTTGAAGACTTAGGGATGCCGTTTCAAGAGCGCAGGCATGTCGCAAGCCTGCTTGCAAGGTAGCCATTCGAGATCAGACATACTTTTGCATTGGCCCTAGGCCGCACGGACAAGAGTTTGTGGACCAGCTTCTGCCCAAGATGTGGAAACTCATCCCACAGACCCCTTGCTGGGCCCTGGGCGGATCATGCAGGGAAAACACCGTAAAACACCGAAACCTAGCCGTGAGGACTTCCTGCTGGACCTGGCCGCGAAGGAGCGGGAGGAGTACTACATCGACCAGTATCTCAAGGCGAGAGAGTCTGATTCAAGCATGACTAGTGTCTGCGTTTGCAGGGTCGACAGCTTTGTAAGCGACTTGGGCCAGAGGCTTTGGGTCAGCTGCTGTCAGAGCTAATCCTAAATTGTGCCGCGAAGATCGCGGCCAAGTTCCTGGAATGCACAATGCCGGATGTGCTGACGACCCTGCCTTTCTGGCCGGTTGGCCCCTTGAACTTCGAGGAGCACTTTCCACCATTGTCAACGCAAGACATGTATGTCGACTCAGACAAGCAATTATGCCCCGACCTGTTCTTGAGACTGGCGGCAGTGCTGTGGAAAGCAGCCTCTCAGGGCATGCAAACGTTAGAGCTTGCGCTCTGGGCGCTGCGACAGCGCGGCATGCCTTTGGTGAAACTAGCACTGCACACGCCGGTGCTATATAAGTCTGGCGGGAGGCATCGAAGTCTGTCGGGCCCTCTCCTGATGTTCGTCGTAGATCAGATGAACAAAAAAGAGTTCGCCACAGACTTGGTGCATTCTTTGATAGCAAGCTCTGCAGATCCCAATGCCGAGTACGTCCTCTTCCCAACTGGCAAGCAGAAGGCAATTGGAAGGTTCCCTCTCCTGTGTCTTGCGGGGAATCGGCAAGCCCACAACCTGGCTGAAGCTCTGCTACGTCACGGGGCAGATGTCAATTGCGAGACTTTGCTGTTTAGCTGATGCGATGCATTTTGTCTGGCGTGTTAGGTAAGTTAGGTAGCCGGTAGGCGTACGCACTTTGGTTGGCAAATGGCAAAACGATAGCATACGATAGCGAAGGAGATTACGCTAAACTATTTCCCTCATGGTGGCCATGCGTTGTGGAGCGCGGTTTGGGGGAGCGACTATGGCATGATCCGGCTACTGCTCAGCTTCGGCGAGGCCGATGTGAATGTACGTGCCTGGCATCCAGATGCTCCGCCTTTGACAGGGCAGGCGAGGCACTTGCAGCTTCTGTCATTGGCGTCCACTGCCTTGGATTCAGAACATGTGCACCTCTTGCTCGAGTGTAAAGCTGACTTTCAAGAGGAGCTGTCGTCCACCTTTGCTGCCTGTCATGCTGAAGTGACTCGATTATTAGCAAGCCACGTAGCCTATAGCCATCCCCAGGCAATTGTGCACAGGTGTGATGAACTGCAGGGGACCTGTGGCGTCTGGATCGACTGGGTGTTTCAAGAAATATCGGGTGACATCACTTCCAAGCGGCTATTTCGCTCTGCGTTGTCAGCTGCCAGTGCCGATTTGGACTTGCACAGGTCTTTCATGGCATTGTTGTGTGACTTAATCCAGCGCCTACCGACGGCTGCGGCGGAACTGCTCGACAAGATCTGCCTGCAGAGCCCGCACGTCCAGGAACCGGGCCGACATCCGTTGAGAACGAGATGCCTCTTCCGGGCACATGAGCTGCACACGGCTTACCTTGCCGAGACCAAATGGGCACCCGACGGCACTAAATTTCAAAACGCATTGGCGCCGCCTGCACGCCAAGCCGGAGAAAGGTATCGTGGGCTTTTTCCAACTATGCGGCAAGTGGAGTTCTGCGACATACAACTAGTCGGCATGCCAGGCCTTGTTGATGAGCGTGTTCTACTGTCGCTTCAGACATTGCCATGGGAAACGCTTGTGAAGCTGCTCACAGGCAGCATCGTCTTCCAAGCTTTGGTGGAACATGTGTGGAGAGCTGGCATGCGAAAGACACACTACATGCAGGCAGCAACGTCGGTGATTCAATTCTGTTGTTTGCTGATCTGGTGGCAAAGGCGCGATGGAAAGTGAGTTGGTTGCTCTGCAGGCAGTGGAAGAGTTAGGTCGGTGCCGCCTATGCTCACCAATCTGAAATGTTACGACTGTTACGACCAAAGTTTTGTTCCGTTAATGTGTGGACGGGCTTGAAAGACCAAAGTCGTGATGCTCCGAACCCTAGACTCAACACAACTACATTGCAGTTGTTTGACAGTCTTTGCAAAGTGTCAACGACTGCACACTTGCAACCGTGGCGATGCAGTCAGTCGCTTCATCCATTTCTTCACCTTCCGTTCCGGCTCTTTCACGCTGGCCCCAATTCGTCTTATGCCTTCTTTGCTCCCTCACTCTCCCTGTCTGTCGCTGTCTGTTCTTCTCCCTCCGTGTCTCGCTCTCGCTCCATTTGCCTCTCGGTCTCGGTCTCGGTCTCGGTCTCTCTCTCTCTCTCTCTCTTTCTCTCTCTTTCTCTCTCTTTCTCCCTTCAGGACCGAGACTGGTGTAATGGCCTGGTGCTGGGCAGTATTTGCAGGATCTGTGGGCTTCCAGCTGTCGAACATCCTGCTTCTAGTTCACCGGCGCAAGGTCCCTTTGCTTCGGCGTGTCATCCACACTGGTATGGGCGTACACTTGGTGGCTTCCGGCTGGTTGGCGTGGGATGGGACCCCACGAGATGATTACAAGTCATCCATGGCCGTCAACGTAGTTGCGGTTGTTGTATCCATTGTGTACAACTGTCGTGTGCTGCAACCGTTTGGCATTCGAGTCGGCCAGAGTCTCTTGCCAATCTTGAACTCTGTAGGCAGGCGTGAATTCGCAGCGATGGCGATGCTGATGTTCGTTACTCTGTTTGCCACACTCTTGTATGTCTGCATCGAGTTCGACACAGACGCAGAAGGTCACACAACAAACTTAATCTTGCCCGCAGCACGTAGTTCCAAATAAGTGGATGACAAGAAACCGCAATCACGGCAGCCAGATCTGACCCCTGCAGGCTTTGCTTCAGCTGCTTTCCAGACATGGCAAACACTCATCGTGGGTGAGCCAACGCTGGTCAATGCCAATGACAGCAATACAAACGTGATCAGGTACCTGGCGGTGTCTTTGTGTTTCTTTGCCTGCAACACCGTGCTCATGAACATTCTCATCAATGTGACTGGCTCTGTGTATCTCCAAGAGACGGCAAATGCCGTGGGCAGCTTGCAGGCAGAGAGGCTTCGCATTTGCGTAGAGGCTGTGGCAGGAGCTCACTTGACTCGGTGGGCAGTTTTCATGGAATTTCTCGCAGGATGGGGACTCTGGCTGCTCCTAATTCTCGCAACTTCGAGCATATGGAATGCGTTGAACATATTGATTGCCATGGCTTGCTGGCTTGCTGGCTTCTGCTCACAGTGGCATGTGGCACGGCGAGCACTCGCTTCCATGGATAACTTCGAAGCATCGTCTCATGCGTTGGAGCCGGGGGCTTTGCGGTATCTTTGGATCTGCCGGCCAACAGACCACGCAGAAGTCCATGCCTCCAGCAGGCATCGCAGTAGCCGAAGCCCAAGAGCGGGCGAGCGCAGCCCCATGGCTCAGGTTCGAGCTCTTAAGTCAAGGTTCGACCGGCAGCCGCATATACAGTTCATGGCGGACGACATGAAGTCCACAGTTTCACTTTGATTTTGGTTCTCGTTCTCTGGACAATCCTAGGCCCTAAGGGTCCTCAGGATGCGCCATGTGTCTATGTCTAGGAATAGGACGAGTAGGATCGATGGATTCTGCGGGTGCAGCCCTTCACATGGACTCAACATATACGTGCATCCTACAGGTATTTCATTATGCAGTATTTGGCTTAGTCTCGCTTCAATCCACACTCAGCCGCAGCCATCGCGGCAGTTGTGCGAGATAGGAGGCACGTTTTCTCTCGGCAGTCGCGAAAATGTTGTGAGAGAAAAGCAGCTCTTTTGACAAGTTCCCTGTCTGCACTGAAGTCTATAACAAGACAGCCCAACTTAGCAGCTCTTGCAAAGCTGAAGAGCAGAGTTACGACTTGACCTGACGCAGCATGCAAGACGAGGCAGCAAGACGATGACAACCTCTACGAGAAATCTGCAGGGAGAGAATCTCTCATGATCGCTATGCAGCGGGAAGAGGCCACGCTATCTTGTCTTTGAGATTGAAGCACAACCCTTCAGTGGTGTATGTTGTGTGAGTCAGCTTTCCATCTGTCGAGCCCGAGAGGAACTGCTGGACGATGATCAAACGGGTCTGTTCGTGCTCCGTCCGGACAGCCTGGCTTGGGATGAGGAGAGATTGCAATGCCTCTTCCCCCAGTCGGGTGGTGGTGGTGGTGGTGGTGGTGGGTTTGTCATTTGGCGACAAGAAAACGGAGGAGTCGGTGACCAGGCTCCGCCTAAGTTCAGAGGCCACGTGGTGTCTTAGACGGTGATCTTGAAAGGAGATCTTCCAGGATGTCAAGAAGGGTCTCGTCCTCAGCCTGGGTAGAGGCCCGCCGCTTTACTTTTCCACTGCAAGTGAGCTCAGGGTGTGGGGGGCTCTTCACTAGGCCCACTACGAAGGCCAGCTTTAGCAGACTGAGGTCAAACACACCTGGTCTACGCTGCGGCTGCCTATCTTCGAATCGCTCCTTGCCTCTGCCGATGCACGCAAGCCCAAGTTGCAGCAGGTGTTGGAACCGTGAGTTGTAGAATAAGAAGATGATCTTGCAGGCATGGGTCGCAACCGATGGAACCTTCCTGCAAGATGTTGCTTAGGCTGTAGGCTTTCCTTCCTGCAAGATGTTGCTGTAGGCTTTCGCATGCGCTTTAGTTCCTAGGTCCATGGGCTCCTGGCCCTCCCGCCGCACCCTTCCTGCCGGCGGCAGATGCTGGATGACCTGAGACAACCGGCAGCCCGGCTCAAAAGTAGAATCCACTCTTACGGCCGAGCCCGGCTGCAGCTCAACAAAATTACCCCAAATCAGCTATCTGCTCCGCGAACCGTGGTAATTCTTGAAGGAAGTAGCTGTTGAGGATTCCTCTTCTGGACTTACTGAGCTCGAGGGGCCCTGTCCCCGTGGTCAGACTGTGGAAGCAGATTGCTCTGCTACGCCCCTAATGGTTTAATTTACTGCAGCATGTAGCAGCCTCGGTCGCCCTAGATTTCCGAAGGGTTTCCCGAACAGTGATTCTGTTGTGAAGCACCTTCAGAGAAATCCATCAGATACCCTGTCTGTGGTCCCGGGCCATCTCATGCTTACAAGTCTCGAAGGAAATTTTCACAAGTTTCGGACAGCTGTCACCATCAGCATGCAGATATCGCTGACAACCAAGAACAGACGCAAACATCACCTGGCAACCAAAATCAGACAGTGCATCATCTTAGAGTCGGAAACTCATCTTTGTCTGTGAACTCTGCCACCACACCGTCTGAGACTCTCCGAGGAGTACTTGGCCAAGCTGCTCGCCCTGGTCTCGGGGCTTCCCAGCCTTGCCTGCCATGTGGCCGCGAAGTTCCTCAAGGTGGCCACCAAAGGGAGGGGGTTTCTCAGGCCTCTTTGTGTCCGCCGTCTGCTTTGCGCCTGCTCATGCGCAATGCGCCATTCCTCTCTGCGGGCCCTTCGTGCTAAATTCCTTTGTGCAGCGCTGTTGTGAGTTTCTTAGACAAGGGCTTCCTCAAGCCCCTCTGCGTTCAGTTGCGTGCAGCTGTTATGCCTGTCACACAGTCATCGCTATTTTGTGCCGGCGTTTTACGCGCAACACCCGGAGGTGCAGTCGCCTTGTGTTTCGGCACACCAGTTCACATCACACCCAGTCACTCTGATCTGTTCTTCCTTCTCAAAACAGGCCCTTCCTGCCAAGGTGATGTCAAGCGCATTGACAGCGGCTGCCGATGATGGAGCGTGATCAGCATTCTTCTCCGGGATTGCAGTATTAACTCTTCTGCAGCCTTTGGAGCTTAGGGTGGTGCTGTCGCTTACGGCACATCCGCCAGCTGCAAACCAAAAAACATATGCGGAGCGTGTGAAGTTGCAAGCACCCCGATACATCGCTGCAGGAGATGTGCCGCCCCCGAAGCTGGAGCACTTCTGCATGGTGTCGACACTTCGATTTGTCAGACACTTTCGGATTCACAAGTACTTGAGGACATTGTGTTTGCTCGCGGTACGTTGTGGGCGTCAAGCTTTATTTTGCCCAGGATGTATACACAGCAGCTGGCAGAGTCGCTGCTCTATCTGCTCTCCGCTGCAATTCTGTTCTGGGCTTGGGTTGCAAATCGTGAAGGGTTCCATCATGCAAGATCCTATCAGCTGACGCTGGTCTTGACAGATCACGGCAGAGGCTGAACCCGCGAAAGCTTTATCCAGCCTCGCCGGGTTTGTCCAGTGTCAGCTTGAGCTTGACATGATTTGGGTGCTCCGGGAGCGGCGTCGGGCTCCTTGCGGTTTCAGCTGCAGAGATCGACACAGCCTCCGCCCAACGGCTGAAGGCTGAAGCTGACAAAGGACCAGCGCCTGGATCCCAACGAGGAAGTGCTCAGCGTGGAGATTGCACGTCCCTCGACTCTGAGTAGATCCAGGTATTGGGACGGAGACGACGAAGAAGTGTACCAGAAGAGAAGGAACAAAGAAGAGATAGTCAGTCGTCGTCTACGTAGTCGTACGTAGTCCTAGTCCTATCGTAGTCGTCGTCCTCGCTGTCGTCGTCGCCGTCGTAGAAGTAGTAGTCGTCGTCGTCCTAGTAGTAGTAGTCGTGGTAGTCTTACTGTTAGTAGTAGCAATCTAGCAGTAGCAGCAGGATTAGCTGCTTAGCAATAGCAGCAGCACCAGCAGTTTGCTGTTGTTGCTACTGCTACCACCACCGGAACTCGTACTATGTACGATTAGTACGGGTAGCTAGTACATGGTGTAGGCAATGACCGTCTCCTTATCGAGACGCTGGTTAAGCCTGACATGTTTGGTCCAGGTCCGAGTGCCGGAATTCTAGAGTTCAGTTCACAGAATGTGCGCAGAAACCCGACGCCATGAACGTGTACCACGACATGGTGAACCTACCTACACTTCGAGAACCACTGCAGTCATAATCAGTGCAGCATTCAGAGGAAGTGTGAGAGAGTTTCCCGGAGGTTTCGTCGGCACCCTGGTGCAAGCGGTGCCCCGCTTCGCAAACAGCTCCTTCCGCTTCCCTGCTGCTCGGTCAAACCTGACATGCCATGAGACTTCTGACTACCCTGCACGCAACTCAGGCAGACTGTTGTTGCAAAAAGTAGTTGGTTTGTTCAAGATGTGGTTGCAGCGCGGTTCGCCCCTGTATGTCGAATGGCCGAGCCCCCCAAACCCTTCTCTCCATCTATTTCATGAAATAACTCGTTTTGCACGTGCACGGTCTTTCCCTCATCGTGCACTTAATTTAAGTCTGTGTTTGTTCGTATATAGCGCTTGCAGTTACTCATGATGTGCAGCAGTCAAAATGGACCGAAAGTTTGCTGCTCTAGTCAATGCTAGTGATGTAGAATCCAGAAAGCATGCAGGACACAAGCTGTGTACATGCTCTCTTCTTCGCTTCCCCGAGGATCAGCCAGAAATCCAACGGATGTGCATCGAGCCGCCTTCGTCGCATTGCCGGGGGGGGGGGG
>BGNK01005479.1:2772-20531 GCA_003297005.1 Symbiodinium sp. clade A Y106
ATGCTTCTCAGGCGCGCGCCAAAAGAAGTAAGCTTGCCAGTGCAGCATTTTGTGGCAGATGCACTCATTCGAATCTCTACGCCACAGAATTGGACTATCTGAGCATGGCAAGAGACAAAGGGTGTCACTGTCCGAATCGATATGCGGAAGGATACCCGCGACTTGTGAAGAGCTTTTATTCGGCCAGGTTTCGGCTGTGGATCGTCACAGGCATAGCTAGAGTTTGTTGATGCAAGCAGCAGCAGTGGTTCTGCGCAAATTAACCAACCATGCGAAGCTTGACGCCATCAAGAAGAGGCGGATCGATTGTGATAGGTGTTGACGCAAAGGCGATCGGGAAGAGGGGTTCAATCAGCAGCACTCACTAGCACTCATCAGCAATAGTGGCAGTAGTTCTGCGACATGCTTTGTTCGAAGTCACTGCTATTCCGCTGAAGCAGAAGGTCATTGGAGCCGCCTTGCTGGAGCTGACACTGGACGTGCAGATGCCGCATGGTCGTCGTGCGCTTCGTGCAGTCCACCGTTTTGCTTTTTGGAGTCATGCTCTCCTCTCAGCAAGGACTGTGTCGTCGTTAAGCTTCACTGTGTTGGCTTGCATCAGAGGTGAAAAGACTCCCGTGTAGCGAGATTTCCGACTAGGATGAGCGCGTCTTGAACTCCCGCATCAACAACAAGGCGATCAGGGATTCCTGGAGAGGTGTGAAACTGTGCAGGAAGTTCTGGCCCAGATCAAGCAGACCCCGGAGGCGGATCGCAACAAACCCAGAGTCGTGGTTCTTTGGAGCCCAAGACATCCCTCGACACTTGGCCGAGGATGGCCGAGCGGGGTAAAACCGTTGAGGACATGCCCAATGTGCTGCTCCAAATCTGCAGCAAGGCCACAGCGGGCTATCAGAACTGTCAAAGCGGACCTTGGAAAGATCGTCAGGACCAGCACAGATACAGCCGCGTGAATTGCAGCGGGATCATTGCACAACTAGAGTGTCTTTGCTTCTTGCGCTGAAAAGGGCTGAGCGCTCGCGCAGATTCGCGCTGNAAAGATCGTCAGGACCAGCACAGATACAGCCGCGTGAATTGCAGCGGGATCATTGCACAACTAGAGTGTCTTTGCTTCTTGCGCTGAAAAGGGCTGAGCGCTCGCGCAGATTCGCGCTGCTCGCTCGGAGACACTGTGCTGAGAGATAGCCTCTTGCGAAAACATTGGCGCAGCTCCATGCCACTTGACAAGTCCCTGACACGAGCCGTCGCTGGATCCTTCTCTTTTTGTGGCTCAGGCTCCGCTTGAGTTGGTATGCGCAGCCAGCTGTTCGTGCAGTTGCGTGCACGGCAGGTAGATTTGCTTTCCAGCCCTTGGCTTGCAACACCCTGTACTAGACTGTCGGAATCTTGCAATGTTCGCTCGAGCCTGCAGAGTCTCTGCGGAGTTTGGCGGTTTTTCGCAGTGTCTGTGGAGTCTCTCCTGAGCTTACGGTAAAGATTTGAGTGTCTGGACATAGAAACTCCGTCTCTACCGCAGTCTCTCCTGCAGTTTGCGGTAGTTCAGACGCGCTTGACCGGATCAGCGGAAGTCGAACTTCCAAACCTCTACCCCGCCAGGCCGCACTATGGCCCAGAAGATTTTGCATGGACTTTGCGCGCACTTTCGGGCGTTCTAAAAGCCAGCCCTGGGCCTCCTAGGCCACGTTTCGGAGCGAGTTTCGGCCGGATCCGGAAAGAAGGACTTGCACCATGAACGAAACAGCCAGAGACTACACTCTAACAGAACGCAGTTTTGAAAACAGGATANGGGCCTCCTAGGCCACGTTTCGGAGCGAGTTTCGGCCGGATCCGGAAAGAAGGACTTGCACCATGAACGAAACAGCCAGAGACTACACTCTAACAGAACGCAGTTTTGAAAACAGGATACAAGAGAGAGCAGGCACAGAGAAAAGCTTGTCTGGAAATGCACACGGTGACATGCAAGGCCACCGGTAGCTGCACTTGGCGGCTGAAAATCTCACTGGCTCAAGCCACCACTGTGTGAGGGAGTCCAACTGCGAACTTGGCCACGGCTGTTTGGAGCCAAAACGGGCCAATGACAGAATGACAGAATGATGGAATTGCAGGTCTGCCTCGGCCGGCTGCAACACACAAGACTTTGAAAAATGACAGCATGACAGGATAACAACGCCTTTTAGGCGGTCCGAAAGACAAAAATGTCCGAAAACTGCAGAGGACATGGACTCGAACTTGCGTTCTGCCCCGGCCTGTGCACTTGTTTGGTGTCTCCACTGCGATTGCGTCGTGCTCTTTGACTCAAAAAAGTGATTCAATTTGGGAAAGAGAGTTCTGGTGCGAAACTGCATAATTGAAGTTTGCACATTTCTGATCGGGACCCGGTGCGGGCCTAGTGCGGCCTGCGGGCATTGACCGACGAAACCGGCAAATAGCACGTCCAGTTCCATGTCACTTCGCAGGTCTGTCGATTCTGCAACGTGTGGGAGAGAGCTCAAGCAATCTCGAAAGTGCTTGCAAAAGAGTCTCCAAACGGCGACTTCTAAGGTTTTTGTGTTACGCAGTCACAACAAATCACTTTACAGGCCACAAAACGCCTAGTCGCGCTTGAGTGCGAGTCGAGGGTGCAGAGAGATTCGTCAAGCTTCGAGCGTTCGAGTTTTTCGAGTTTGAGAGCGAAGGCACCCAGCTTGAAGCTTCGCAGCCGCGTTCTAAGAACTGCGAAAGGCAATTCGAAGCGCCGCGGTACCAAGCAAAACATTCATGCTGTTGCCTTTCGCTTCCACACGACGTCTCCATCGACAGTTTGTGCGCTGATATTTGCTGAAAGCGTGTCTATCGCCACACAGCCTGTCCGAGCCAGTGAAGTCTTTGTGGAACGCATGTTTGTGGCGCAGCTTCTTCCTGTAGCTCTCTATTTTCTTTTACCAGGACTTTTAAAATGTGTGGAGGAAATTTTGCGGCCGGCGTCAGAGTGTTTTGGTCTGATTGCTGAGTGCGAGAGAAGCTTGAAGCTGTAGAATTGTTTTTTGAGCAGTGCTTCACAGTTTTACTGATGCCTACTTGGGAGCGGTGCCACGACTGCTGTCGTTTGGCTCAAGACACGTGTGACCAGCAGTGAGCTGTGCGTGCTGAAAGTGTGACTGTCCAGTGTTTTGCGAGCTTGCTTTGCTTGCACAAGTGCTTGGTGTAGTTGCAAAGAGACCTGAAAGCAGCTTTTGGCTTTCTAGGTTTTTAACGAAAAACAAAAAAATTGTTGGACATCAAGATGCTCTACACTGAGCTATAGCCGCTTGCCAGTGTGTTTTCTCGAACACTTCATAAAAATCTCACATGCAGCCAAACCATGCCAAGGTCGCCACATTTTGGGATGTCATGCGAAACCGCTGACAGGCTCGAACTTGGACGTTGAAGTGAAACAGGCCTCATCTCTTCTGGCATTGTCCTTCTATCATGCAAGTGCTCCAAGGCGAACACCCCTTGAAGCTCAAAGTTGCAAATACCAGGCAGCGGACTTGCACAGTGGCCATTGTCTTTGTGGTTCTTGCCATGAATTTGTTCTTTTGTTTTTTCTTCAAGCCTTTGAAGCCTCAACTTGGTTTTTTCAGACATCTCTGTGTGTCCTACAAGGTTCAAAGAAGCAGTGTCCGCTTGAAGAAATAGCTCCGGCTGCATGACAGCTGTGGCTCATTTTGCGCAATTTGTTTCTACGCTGCTGTCCACTCAATTTGTTTGTCCAATTTTTTCCATCTCTGCAATCAACATGTTGATTGAAACCTGCAAAGACGATTTATGTGGACAAACACAAGAGGTTCTTTGAAAATGCGTCTGGAAGCACTAAAGCTTCTCCAAGACTTCGAAAAGCTTGCCCGCTCTGGAAGCTTTGCGCAAATAGCTCTTTCTGGCCTGCTTGTTTCTAACTGGTCTTGAGTGACTCGCGTATGTGTTGGTTGCAACCTTTTCCGCTTTTTTTGTACCTCTGCATGCAGGCCGTATGCAGTTAAATTGACTTTACTCTGCTTTTTTGAACCAACGCTGCGAAACTTGAGGCGCACTGCATGCATTTCCGCTCAAAGTACAGAAGCTTTGCACATCTGCTGATCTTGGCATTCTTGCGCCAGTTCATTTTCCTTGCCCTGTTTCACAAGCCATCCGGTTTTGTTTGCTGTCTCTGCAAAAAAACGTACAGAATACATGATGGATGCGTCTTCGAACAACTCAGCTTTTGAAAGTGTGTGTAGTTGGCTTTCTTGTTGGAGTCAAGCTTTCCTTCGCAATTTCGGCTGCAGACGGTAGAGCGGTAGGCGTTTGACAAAGTTTCAACTTTAACTTTTGAGCCGAAGCCGTGATTGCAACGCCGTGGACCCCAAACCCACAACTGCAAACCCCAAACGCTTGGCCGTAGCAAATGTAATGTTTACGACAATAGTCAGTACAGCACATGACAGCAGAAATTCCCCTACAACGAAAGTGAGACATTGTCAAATGCATCTTAGCCGAGTTTTAGCACAGATAGTGAATGCGCACAACTTTTTGAAGTTTCCATGGCAAGTCAAGCCCATTGCCTGGCTTGGGAGTGTGTGTGTGTGTGTAGTAGTCATACTGCGATAGTGCAGGCGGAAGCGAAATTTTTGGAAGTTCGGTTCTACAACGCATTATGAAGGATAACCTGTAAGCTTTCACATGCCGCATTGAAACCACACAAACGCATTCCGCTGCATCTCGGTTCCAGAGTGATTGCGAAGTTCCAGGTGATTTCAGTAAGCCTTGAGCAGATCATGGGCAGAGCAGCTGCCTTAGCACCAGGGAATTGTCTTTTGCTTGCCGGGCAGAGGCATCTCTAGTTTCTGGGTCGGCAGCAGGGTTACCGTTCACCTTGGTGTGTCTGTGCACCGCTAAGCATTCGGAGCTCGTGGGGCGCAGTCAACAGCTCGTGTCATGTTGACAAGCCCATCGAAATTCAAGGGTCTTTTTGAGCACGTCTGCATGCAATCATTCACGCGTCTTGGTGACGTGCGTACGATCAATGCACGCCTTGCCCAGGGTGCGACCATGGCCTTGAGATATCTGGCCCTTCTCGTATTGGGCTTGGCATGTGTCGCAGGTGGTTGCATCTGACTCTTCTCATGCTGCTTCCGCTGAGGTTGTCGCGGCGGCACAGGCATTCCTGCATCTTGTTAAGTTTACATGTTTTTGCACGAAGCTTCGATTCACTTGCACAGGAGCCGCGGAGACTCAAATTCAGTTTTGGTGACGTGTCATACAGCAGCAATGGTATGCCACTGCCTCGAAGTGTCATTGGCTCATGTCGTTGTGACAGCGGCCTGTGCGATTTCCATCATGAGACTCAGCAATCACATTTGTCTGTGTGTGCGTGTCCTGAGGAGCAACAGCCCGTTTGGCCAGATAAACAATGTGGTAAATCAGGCTCGGTGTTGTTTTCCGGGAGAGCTGCACGATCTTTCCTATAGCTTCTAATGGAGAGGCTCAAGGTCAGATGGTGCAGCCTGGTCAAGTTCAGCAGCAAGGCTCATAGGGGAGTTGGCAGCATTCCATCTCAATTAAGGCACCTCGAGGTTTGTTGTCTTTTGGCTCTTCCGGTCAAGCCTGTGCATGCTCGCAGGGTCGGGATTTCAGAAGTTGAGTCCGGTCCTAAGCATGCTCCAGGCATGGATCTGACAATTGAGAGCCTTCTACGTCTCCGTAGCACGCAGAGGTGATGACCCTTTCAGCTCGTTCGGATCAACCCCCAAGCAGCAGGAGCCGCCCGGCGGCACTCGTAAACTGCATTTAACTTAACCTTGAATTGTTCTTACCTCTGTCTGTTCTTACCGGATTTTCGCCTGATGTTGTGTTGTCTTATGTTGCTTCGCAGTGGAGCAGCTCTTGAGCCTTCTACCCTCGAGCCCGTACGCTTGCCGGTTTGCTTGCCCGACCAACCGACCCACAGATTTGAACCGATGCACACGGTGTAGGTTGTTGCTTTTTTGGCATCGCCACAAGTGTGATCCGGTTCCCCTCTCCTCTTCGACTTCCCCCTCGCTTTTAAAACATGCTGTCGAAAGCTGCATGCATTCCTACATCTATCTTTCTATCTATTTATCTATGTGACTATTTGTTTGTCAAAGCCTTTTTTCTTTGACCTTCAATTGTATCGAATTTCTGCCGTATTCTGCAGTCTGTTCGTCTTCATTTCTGTGTTTGTCTCTATCTCAGTCTGTCTCTCTCTCTCTCTCACTGACTCTCTCCTTCTGTCTTTGTCAGTGTCGTATCGCTCGCAAAGACAGCCAAGGGCGAAGGGCTTCGCTCTCACTCCAACGGTGCTGCTCGCGAAGTTTATAGAATGCATCTGAGCTCAAGTTACCCAATTCATGTGAGCTCCGACCTTTGCACGGCGTCACTGTCATGGCCTCTGCCAGAATGGAGCAACAGTTCTTCAAGGCGGGCTGCGAACTTCGATGCACGGGCGACGCAAGGACTTTTGCCACGTTTGCTGCGGATATCTGAATGAGAGGTCTTGTTGAGCTTTCTGTCTTGTCAGTTTTGTTAGAGAAATTACTTCCAGCGCAGCCGTGGCGAGGCATGATTCACTCTTTCCTCGCGAATCAACAGCTCCAGCAAGGTCGCTTTGGCGGTTTTCTAAAGATTTCTGGTTGCATCACTGCATTGATTACTTGCATGACGTGTGTGTGCAGAGACTTCGGCAACCTGCCAGGTGAGCGCCAGTGTCTCATTGATGGCACCGGTGCAATGGGGAGTAAGAGACCTGGCTCAGGCATTTGCCATCCTCGTTTCGGACTCTCTTTAATGCATGTCTTGCCAGTATTCGGTGATCGGCTGTGAGACCAATGGATCGCTCATTTTCTCCATGTCCCCTTGGATCTGTGTATGGAAATCTATGTTGTCTGCACTCGTCATCAAGATCCATTCGCGTCGTTCGAAACTTGCAGCGGTCCACTTGTGTTCTTAACGGATGATGCTAGCATTCGCCGTTTACCTGGCTAGCGGATCCCAAGGCCAGGCAGCAGCAGCTTTGACCTCAGCATCTTTGCTGTCTTGTTTCTTCAGTATATTTCAGCATTGACGAAGTGTTCTTCTTGCGGTAAGTGGCCAGGTGGCCCAGAACATTGTCATGATTGGCGAGCAGGTTATGAACATGCAGAATGTCGGGTGAAGCAGACTCATTTGTTCTAGCCTGACTAGCAGGTGATTTTCGTGCAGAAAGCAGCGGAAGATGGTTGAAACCTGCCAGGCAACAGCCCGGAATTCCTGGAATGCCGGGAACGGCTGGTCAGGCATTAGAAGACCGTGTGTTGAAAAGACCTTGATTCAAGAACCTGAATGAGCCCGCCTCGGCGGACTCTCTGCAGAAGGTCTCCTCTGAATCTGAAACCAGAAACTTTCGTCCACAGGTTTCGACGCCGAAGGACGTGCTGCTGGCTTTCGTTGATCGGAGTGTTGCGACGGAGATACTGGTAGCGTTTGAGTGTAAGCTGGGCCGATGGAAATCTCTACAGTTGTTTTTGCAGGCTTTGGCCTTAGATCCGCGGGCTTCATCGAAGCATTAGGTCTTGAAAAGCATCTCTCATTGCGGCTGGTCACAAGTCGGGACTTGCGAAGTGTGCACACTGGCAAACGGGAGGTTTGACAGCAGGGTATCTGTGCGCACCTCCGTCTAGTGTAAGCAATATAAGTAGCTTTGCACAGAAGCTTCGGACTTCGAGAGAAGTCTCTAGCGTCCAGCGACACCGGACGAATGGAAGGTCCTTGCAGCTGACTTTGCTAATCTTTCGAGTGAGCCTTGCTAGCCTGCAGTTTTCAGTGGGAAGAGTGGCATTGCTGTTCACAGGACAGGCCTGTACCTTTCCTTGCCAGGCAGCGAAGAGCATGATGGACGACACCGCCAACATGTTCGACGACATGTTCGGGGTCCGCATAGACAATGTCCTTTCAATCTCGTGCTGATGGCCTTTGAAGATCTTTGTGTGAGAAGTGCCAATTGGACAGGGTGGTGGTGGCGACTCCGGGAACCAGGGTGCCCAACCTGCACCGAACCCGCTCAATATGTTCAAAGGCCGGGCTCTTTGCTGTCTCCCCTTAGTCCGACAGCAGCTGGGCCATTGCTCAACCGTTTTCACAGCTGCAGGCCCAATGTGACTACAAAACACACCCTGAGCAGAGCTTTTGATTTAACGCTATGGCCTTCGTGCAGGCTTCGTGAACCAGGACAAGCCGGGGAAGTTGAAACTGCACATGCTTTCGCAGAGGCATTTGGACGTGTGTGCTCTTGGTGCCCTGCAGCCGGATGTGCTCATCCTGCAGATTGTTCGTTACTTCTCGCAGACTCGAGCTTAGGGCTCCCGGGCGAAGGGCGAAGGGCTGTCAGAGTTGGCTGTTCGAGGCACTGGGTTTCGGGTCCTCGAACTCTTCCTTCTCGAGTATTCCCATTGACGAGAGAAAAGCAGATCTCGCTCTGCTCCGCTGCTTCGGTGTCCCGAAGTCCGTCAGAAAAGTCCTGCATGAACAGTCGGAATCGGTCCCGAACTGGAACGTGTCGGGCAAAGGTTTCGCTACTTATGTTCAGCTCCGATTCGTTTGCACGCTGCATTGGTCATATGATCGCAGGCCAGCACCTTACATATTCGTTTCAAGTGTTTCTCGCCTTTGAAACTTGCAGTTATGTTTCAGTGCAGCAAGCACGTGGTGTCTCTTAGCCAGTTCGACAAAGACTTCTTCTCCAGAGGCTCGAGATCTCGAAGGTAGGCTCTGGAAAGATACGATCGGTGCTGCGGGGCTTGCGAGTCATTTCTGATGGGGAATGGTTTGGCTTCGCTAGACAGTCGCGGCTGTGGCACCTCGCTGGTCTACCCACATAAGTCTTCCGCGGATGAAGTGGTCAATGACCTGGAAGCGCAGTCGTTGCGGCGAGCATTCGGGAAGTCATCCTTCGGCTGGAGCGTGTGGGAGTTCGTCTGCGTCCTGTGAAAGCTTTAACCAACGTGCGTTTCGAAATCCAGTATATAACAGTGCTTCCCATACCACCAGCACCTTTCTTATCATTCAGCTTCCATCAAGAAAAGAGACATTCAACAACTGGTGTGATTCGGTGTGATGGTTCGGCGGATTGGACTTGTGCGCCTCGCTTGAACATCCCCTCACATAGGGCTGACCTGTAATTGGTGTCGAAGTTCTGCTTGTATTTCCGAATCGAAGCCAACTCTCCCAGTGCCCGTAACTTTATCGAGGAGCATGCGCCCGCACCTGCACCAGCGCCTGCGACAAACATTGGTAGTGCGACCTGGCTCAAAACTTGTGGTTTAGGGTCTGCGGCGGTGGCGTTTGTGTCAGAGTTAAGAGAAGTGCACGGGTTTTCGTCGGTTCAGTCGTCCACACGAGTTTTTTACAGGGAGGTTGTCAACAAGGGACGACTTGCTGCCCTTTTGCAGTCTCAGAGGTGCAAGATGCCATGGCCATCTTTGGGATGGCACAGGCAAGGTATTGCTCGTCTCTATGCAGCTGGCATGTGGCATGCAGGAGTGCGGCTTGTTTGCCAAGTGTTTGCTGCGAGGGGCGACGGCTGCAAATGGGAATGGGAATGGGCGGAATGGGCGGAATGGGTTGACGCCTCGGAAGCTCACGCATTACAGCGCTGCCAAATCGAGAGAGTTAGGTGCTTGACATGATGCAGCAGGCGACTGACGTGACAGCAGTTTCCGATCACTGCATACTTCATTGAGTGAGTCCTTCGGCATGGGTGCTCGGACCTGCTGGGATGTACTGTCCAGCTGAGGCATGCCGGGCATGCCGGGAGCCGGTGCGAGCCTTCTTTGCAGTGCCATGAGACTTGCTTTCCGATTTGCTGCAAGGCAGGCACTAAGGCGCTAAGGCACTAAGGCAGGCAGTTCCACTACGTTTGCCTTCTGCAGATGAATGCCAGAGAGACCCTGTGACCAAGGTGGCACCGGAGGAGGGACCATGGACCCGGCCGGGACCCAACGACTGGATTTGGATTTCGGCAATTGCAAGCTGGGCATACGCTCCTGGTGCACCGTAGCTTTGCATGTCATACCAGCTGGCAACTGCTGTGAACCAGCGCTCAATTCCTAGCATTCCATACGTAATAGTAACAAGAGCCGAGCGAGCAAAGCCGGCCGCAGTCTAAGATGTCAACAGGGATGGGAGGAACCACAACATATCGTGCTCTGGCAAAAGGATGCGAACATCAATAAGTGAAGACAGGAGAGTGAAGCGCAAACCAGACTAATCTGCAACACAACTAAACGCTTCTACTGCTTGCCAAACACTACAGGGGCAGACAGAAATTGCTTACAGCAGAAACACATGAAGCAGATGTGCAGAAGGACACTCAAGCAAATCGGCAGATGATGGCATCAGGAATGAGCAAGCCCACATATAAGTTTTTCAATGAAGGCGTGCATGCAACACTGCATTGACAAGTCAACACATGTATGAAAACAATCCATGCAAACCAATGGTCAAGTGAGCAGCAATTAGGCAGACAAGGCACACTGGCATCTATGCAAGTCAGGCATGTGGCAAATTCAGCAAACGGCAGGTTGACCGGTCAGGAAGCCGGGCAGGAGGCAAGAAAGACAGAACAGAGGCAAAGCAACCACAAATCAGGCATCGCAATCAATTGTTCGAGTGGGTACATACCCGGGAACGGAGCAACACAAAAAGAAGAATCAACACACCTCAGTGCAGCAAAAAACAAGCAGTACAGTCGTCAATGCTGCAGGCTCACATTCTGGGTCTCTCTACTACACAGACGGGGAACGGGGAAGGAAGCTTTCAAAGCACCGTCGTCAGTGTCCTAACTCGCCCAGATGATGATGATGGGGGCCGGCTTCTCAGCTCAGCCTTTCACCTGAAGTTTCGGTGTGCCATGCATGTTTGCTTGACATCGAACGCTGGTCAGTCCGAAGTGCAGCTGAGTGACAGTGTCTGTGTGTGTGGGAGCATGAGATGGGGCCCCTGATTTCTGATTAAGGCTTTCCACGGCTTTCCTTTGTTTGGGTTTTTTGTGGAGGTAAAGTGAGTGCAGCTGGCGCTCTCGAACCTAGCGACCTAGCAGCCTCTGCCATGCAGGGAGCAGCCATGGCAGCGCAGTTGGCCAAGCAGGCGGCGGAGATCACAGGGAAGTGGCTTTTGGGCTGTCGCGTCCGCAAACATGGCTATCTTGCGACATGTGCAAGCTTCATGCCTGACCATACTATGAGGTGAAGGAGCTTGGCGGTCTGAGCCACAAGGTCATGCAGAGATGTCTGAAAGGCCTGTTGTGTCTTCTTCGTAATATGACGTGTCCATGGACTCTAAGCCAGATGAGTTTCGAGGTGCGATTTCTTGTCGTGATCTTTTTTTCTTCAGTAGCAGACTGCTTGTTTGGACTCGGTGCAGGCGATGCTCAGCAGCTCTTGCACACCGCTGCAGCACGCGCACAGATTCTTGGCCCGGTCACATCTGCTTTTGCACACTCGAAAGCTTTGCTTGACATGGTCTGACAATCACCTCAGGAACCCTGCGTGGATGCAAAAGGCTATGGTGGCCAATGGCCCAAAAGCCCTCGGCCACATGGCAGCTTGAGGCTCAGCAAAACGTCCAGGAGCTAGGCGTGGAGATCCTGTGCCATCGGGGACCGAGGATGCAATCACTGCGTACCATGATGGTAAGCCTGACATGTTCGGGACTGCAACTGGCACCGTGCCTTGGATGAAGATGTCCATGGTGTACTGTCTTGCACGCGGCTGCCATCGGCCTGTGGCCTGATCTCCGGACTGGCCTTTGAAGGTGATGCGAGAATTTCTACTCAGCAACCCTGACAGCATCACGCCGGAGGCCGGTGTCAGCTCTCGCTTCGGAGACATTAGAGGTGCCTCCGGGGGAATGTCAGGGACGAATGTGTCGTTTCAGGAAGCCGTACAGGTTTTCGAAACACAGAATGCTGCTTTCCTGCACGCTTGTATTATAACATGCTTCAGGCTTCAATATGTGCCGTTTTCGAGGTCAAGAGGAAATGCTGCAAATGCAAGGTCCCTCTTCCACCGAAGGAGTCGCTGGCGAATGTCACGGTGGCACCCTGAGCTTTATGGCGGGAGAGGGACCTCACTCATGTCTTTCTCGATGCAAGTTCGACCGAGTAAGGTGAGCCATCAAAACCGAGTGCACATTAGCGTTCCCCGGTGCATGTACCTAGCCTGGCTCAAAGCTTTAGTTGGTCCTTTTGCCAAATCCCGTGCTTGAAACTCCCTGGCGTGGTGTGGCCATGAAGTTGTGCGATGCAGCGTTCTTCCTGGTTTTGCTGACCTCTGAGGCTCGGCGCCATGACCAGGGCGCAGGAACTTTGAGTCACTGGGGTGGTGGTGGTATCCTTTGCTGTGTCACCGCCTCCACCGACTACCCCACTAGCGACAGCAGGTTCCACGACGACTCATTCGCAATGCTGAGGAACATCACCAGTATTGGCGCCTACGGTTTAGCAGACCACTTCAACCGTAGCCGCTATGACCATCATTGTCAAGATGCCTTGCAGCTCGAGGACTGCCCCAAGATTTCGGACTTCACTTTCCTCGCAGGCTTGCACATGCCCAAGCCACTCATCATACAGCAGATCAATACCTTCCTGAGCAAGTACCAATTCCACTCTGAGGAGAAATCCAGTCTGAGTTTCAAGACTCCAAGTTGTCCCAGAGCACTTCGCTCTCAGCAAGACACAAAACGCTGCGGTAAGGGCCTGCAGCACTTCATGAAGATGTTGGAGCTTTGGAAGGCAGCTCTTCAGGATGCTCAGGACATGAAGGCGAATTCCGGTGTCTCCGGATTTTTCTTCGGAAACAAGGGCGCGAAAACAGCAGCTGAGGCTGATCTTGCTCGAGTCAAGCAGCAGCTAGAGTCTCTCTGGTAGGCTCAAAATGACTCTCCATGAGAACTGAGGCCTTGGAGAAAGAACGAAGTAATATCCCACTTTGCCGGTCAGCTGTTGCAACGATCACGATGCAAACCATGCTGAGGGGAGAGTTATCTGCTGCCCCAAGGGTGGCTTCATGGACGGTTTCTTCGGCGCGGATCCTGGTGCACTGCAACCTGGTCCATCTGATGGCTGGCACCTAGAGGCCCTGGCATGAGAGCTACCATCAGAACGCCGGAGAAGCCAGTCGGAGACCCAGGGGTCTGCAACTCTCGAGTCTCATGCTCAGTGCGAGATCATGAAATCTACCTATACCTCGTATGGCTGAAGTCCATTTCTGGATGGAGGGCAGGCACCTTGAATACGAGGCTGAAGCCGCAGGAAGTCTCGCCGTGTCTTTCATCCAGCTCCGGCTGATGCAACAGATGCAGAAGCGCCCGCTTGTGCTACTTTCGACAGCTTGTTGTGCAGTCATAGTCTTCCGATGTGGTGTCTCGCTCAGAATGGCATCAAGATTGACCTGAACAAGTGCTTGGGCGACAACGCTGGAACCTTTCAGAATGCAATGTGCTCAGTCGTTGACTCCTGCCTTCGCATCAGAATAGTCATCATCATCAATGCGAGCAACTACTGTCGTCATCATGATTATATTGAGTCCATACGAAAATAAAATCTGCCCGAAGCCGTAGTGGAATTATTGAGGCTTCTCTAGCCGAGTCTAGGGTTTTGAGAATCTCTTCGAGGTCCCTTAAATTTTAGTCCAAATAGATTTTTCACGCAGCGAACCCTTGCAGCCAAGCGCTGCAGTAAGCCGATCTAGAAGATCAGCACAAGAAGCAAGCACTAGTCGTCGTCGTGGCGGTGGTCGTGATGGGTCGTGGTGAACGCAATGATCGTGGTGGTCATCGTGCTGGTAATAGTGGGTGCCTGTTTTGCTCCTGTCAAAGCAGTCCAGAGTCCAGACACTGTCTCGCATTTCTCCAATCTCAAAAAACCCCGCAAACAAGACCTGGTGAGGCAAATAGTCCGTTTGAAAGCTAAAACCCACCCTGATAAGCCGCTACAGATAAATAACGAAAAGCGAGAGCCAGGGAGCGTGCGGGTTTCCTGCCGCCGCTGCCACTGCCACTGCTACTGCTAATGCTGCTGGTACTGGAACCGGAACGGGTACTGGTTACTAGTACAGGTACCGCTGCTGCTACTGCCGCCACTACTGCTGCAGGTAAGACCTACCACAACCACTACCACTGCTACCACTACCATACCACTACCACTACCACTACCACTACCACTACCACTACCACTACCACTACCACAACAACTACTACTACTACTACTACGACTACTACTACTACTGACTGATACTACTACAGCTTGCGACTACTACGGTAGCTACTGCCTGAACTTCTGATTTCAGATGGGCCACATGATGGGCCTCTACACGAAGGGGGGCATGCCCCAGACGCAGGCCGATTCGACGGCTGATATTTGTCAAGATTGGTTCACTTCTTGGAAGGAATCGCCAGCTTAATTCGGCTGGGAAGCTGTTATCCCGCAGTGGTGGTAGAAATAAGACAGCAATCGTGCAAGCATACTTGGCCGACTGACAGCGACAGGCGGAGAAGGAGAAGCTGGCTTCACTGATCCCGCAAGGATCTTGGTTTCTAGGGCCAGGATTGGATCAGACTGAAGTCTGCAGTGACTTTTCCAAGGTGTGCCTCTAGGCTGCTTCTCCCGCTTGCCACATCAGTCGGGGATGGTTCGGCTTCAATGCTGACAGCGTGCTCCCAGGTGGATGGGAATGCAGATGATGCAGGTGCAGAAGTCGCTCCTGAGCTGCAAGATGTGAGGTCCACTTGCATTGTCTACAGTTGAGGAAGGCCTCGACCTCACTTCCTGCCGAGTTTTCATGGATGATGTAGTCCATGTTAAAGTTTCGTCGCCTGAGACTTTGCGGGATGTTGCAACTGCTGACAACTGCGACTTCGTCTGCTGCGGTTGCAGCACATGGCTTCATGATATGCTAAGGTTGGAAGGCAAGACTCAGACGGGCTTCCATACTTCCATATCGCAGGTATTAGAGGGATGTTAAGGCAGTATGTGATTAGGCAGATGTAAATTACATAACACAGAAGGAAAGCCTCTTGCTGTAAAAGAGCAAGCAAGGGGAACAACCTACATTCATACGAAGTTGCAGGTAACAGTCAGTTGGAGAACGGCAGGTGTGGTTGCGACGAGTGTGAGGATGTTATTTGCGATATTATGAGGTGTGTCGTGGCTTTGGGGCAAGCACTTGACCAAGCGAGGAGCATGAAGGTTGGTTCTCTGAGACGGGGGCTCTTCCTTTTTCACGTTCCAGGTTTTCGTGCCCATGTTCAATGTGCAGCTGAGGTGCGACCTTAGTTCGCGGCCCAGAATATCACAGCAGGAATCGTCTCAAGCCACAGGAGTCAGATCCGAAAGTCTCGAACCTTTGGTCGTTTTTGCAAGTCTTGTGGAGCTGGAGCCCTGGTGAAATGCAAAGCAATCCCTTGCCTTCAGTCCTGGTATACTGTCGGCAAATTGTGCATGGCTGACAGGCGCCGGCGACATTCAGGCAATCAAGGATGCTGTTGCTGATCTTCCGGCGAGTTTGTGGAAGCTGTGCTTCTGGCTTCTAAGGGCCTTCTCATTGCCATAAGAGCGAAAACCCCTGCAGCCGACGCTCAGTGCAGCTTTGGCTTGTCCCCACTCGACAAAGCCTCCATGATGCCGCCTACCGGTGTTGAGGGTTCGCTCTATGTTGCCGGCTAAGATCGAAGTATCGTAGTAGCATTCACATCATGTAGAGGCCCCGGACACGCATGTGTTCAATGTGCTCCGTAGGATTAGTCAAGAGATGAAAGTAAGATTGGGCTTTCTCGCGTCCATTCTCTCAAATTGCTGTCACAGAGTGCTCTCTTCTCTTCCGATCCCTACCACGACCACGCCTCCGCCGCCATCACTGCCATCACCCTACCTTGCTACCAGTGCCGCCGTCACGACAACTGTCACGACAATGCAATGCCAGCTACTGCCACTGCCACGACGATGACTAGAATTACCGCCGCCACCACCACCACCACCACCACCGCCACCGCCACCGCCACCGCCACCGCCACCGCTAAAGCGTCTGGGCTCGAATTGTGTTGTGTCTTGCCCGGGGGTGGTTGCCTTGCCCGTTCTGGGTGTTCGGGTCTGGGTTCCCCCTGTTTGGCGGTTTTTGCCCCTGCCCCCTTCGTTGAGGGTCGTTGAGGGTCTACCTCTGTGCCATCCCTTCTGACAGCTGCGCCTGACCTGGTGTCGACGCCCTATGCGCGTCTGGGCTTTCAGCCTCCTCAGCATCCTATGTCTGACACAGCGACTGATCGCGCTCGGGTATCTGCCGCGAAGCTCTGGCTCGACGAACCGGCAAACTCCAAGTGCCTCGCTTGCAACATCAGGCTTAAGGGAATACGCTTCTCCCCCGCAGCGCTGGCCACTCTGGAATGCTCTACGCCCTCCACGACTTCAACGCAGTCAGACGCTCGCAGACACGCCCGAGCACTGGTGGCATCGAGTTCTTCCTCCACGGCGGTATCTCACAGCCAAACTACAGTGGACCCTCGAGTGCGGCCGAGAGCAGTGGACCTACATACCATGGACTAAGGTACGTGCTCCGGCACCAGGCGTGAGGACTCCCTCTGCCAGGAGCTGTGCCTCATCCGAGAACATGCCAGTTCCCCTCTCCACAGTGCCAAGCCTGCATCCCTACGACTGGGCCCATAACACACGCCATGGCGTTCCAGTCCTGAGGCTCTTCCCCGAGTGGTACTCCTTCCTGGTCAATCCTAAGGATAGCCCCACCCTGCCACGGCTTCGCTGCCAGGTACGCGCACTGCACCGCCCGCGTGCTGCTCTCTGCCAACGCAGCGCTCGTCGGGCAGGAGACATTGGGGTTCTGCCTTGCGTTGGGTTTAATTCCAGATGTAACTCCTGCCCCCTTGGGTACTCCTTACAGCCCGCTCAGTGCCAGTTTGCCGCCTGGCCCCCACTCACCTGCAGCTGCACTGCCTGCCTGGCTCCACAACCTCTGGCTCCGCAGCCTGCCATGGATTCTCCCGCACGTCCCGCACATAGACCTGCTAGACCTGTGAGCCTGCACATAGCACACTGCCGGAAATGTATTGCCTACCCAGGCTCTGGCCTGCTTGACCCTAGTGCCTCTGTCGGGGATTGGATAGTTGCCTGGCTTGTAGTCTGTAGGATCGGCCGGGAGCCTTCTCCCACTGTGCTTCCTCCGGACATGGCCCCGCGGCGTAAACGCCCGAGAGATCAGGCGCGAAACAGAGAGAGGCCCACGCAAAGCCGGCGAAGGGCGGAGGAGCACACTGGTGATGATGAGGTGGCGGTGAACATTTCCTCGGACTCTGACGTGCCCCAGGCAGCCAGCTCCTCACGAGGACGACCAATCACGGCGTATGGCGCGCCGTCCGGCGACGAACCCCCGCATCTCCTTGATGCGATTCAGGAGGTTTTGGATTATGACAAGCTGAGGCAGGATCTGACACCCGATCAATTCATGCAGCTTGCGCGTCGCCTTGGACGTCCATACACCCAGGCGAGGACGGTGACGCCGGAGCCGGACCCGGAGGTGGACGTGGGACTCAGGCCTGTCGGTTCAGGACCTGAGGGAGACGCCTCGCTGTCCGTCAGTGCGCTGCAGCTTCTGCACCTCGAAGAACACACTCTGCAACTTTGCCAGCTGGACCATCAATGGCCTCTTGCAGCAAGTTTCTCGGATGTCCTGCCAGGACCGCCTGTTCCACAAAGTCGTCAGGCT
>BGNK01005479.1:23803-37409 GCA_003297005.1 Symbiodinium sp. clade A Y106
CAGGCTCAAGGAGGTGCAGAGCATGGGCTGGTTGGACACAAGCCTTCACTGGAAGTACCAGCTGTGGAATCCGACCTTGAAGTGCTTACAGGAGGACAAGGAACGCAAGCCGGTGCCCAGCGAGGAAATGAAACAACTACTGGAGCAGCTCTATGCAGCTCTGAAGGGGCCGGTGGTGACGCGTTTTCACTGCACGAGGAAACTCACGGAAACCATGGAGTCCCAAGCAACCTTCTTCTTCGACCTGTCCACCAGGGGAGCGGGGCAGCAAGCCTGGGATCTCATCATGAAGCTTCAAGGCAGCTGTGTTCTGCAGTTAGTGGGAGTGGCTTACAAGAAGGCGGGGCTTCGTCGAGGGCCGATGGCGGAGAAGATTCGCGAGATGATCGGGCAGCGGTGAGGCGGGCGACTACCACTATTCTGGGTAATGCCTCCAATCATTGCTACATGAACAGCTGGGTCCAGGTCATGCTATGGGCGATCGAGCGGGATGTGGAAGTACGACTTCCGCAAATGGGGCGCTGTGCTCAATTCTTTCGGCATCTCTGTGGGATGCGAACATGCGGACAAAAATGCCTCACTAAGGACTTGATGTGGCAACCTTTGGTTAGAGGATGGAGAGACATCAATAGGCAACACGATGTGGTGGAGTTTGCGTCTTACATGTTCACCAGACATCATGTTGCCGCTGTTCNGAGGATGGAGAGACATCAATAGGCAACACGATGTGGTGGAGTTTGCGTCTTACATGTTCACCAGACATCATGTTGCCGCTGTTCAGGGGGAATGGGAAGCTCGAACGGGTATTCCGACATTGGGGCAACCTGGTGATGCGGGGCACAGCTCTCAGCCTCTTCTACTTCACCTGCCTCATCTTCCACCTGGACTTGTTACTCTAAAGGTTCAGTCACTGGTTGATCAATGGCATGCTCAAGAAGCGATCCATGCTTTCACGGTGGCCCCCTCAATACTCTTCATACAGCTAGGTCGCTTCAGCTCAGAGGGTGGACGTGTGCANCACGGTGGCCCCCTCAATACTCTTCATACAGCTAGGTCGCTTCAGCTCAGAGGGTGGACGTGTGCAGAAGGTTCACTCTTCGGTGACAGTTGAAGAAACCATTCAGGTGCCTGTGTTCCGGGACGCGGGGCTGTATGTACGGCCTCAGCCCTACAGATGTGTGGCGACTATCAGCCATCATGGCGAACACCCGAGGTCGGGGCACTATCAGGCTGTTCTTTTCGAGGGGAGCACATTCTGGTGTTGTGATGATGGTCGGACCGCGCAATCAATGCCAGCCCTGCCAGCATGGCATGCAAACAGTTGCTATGCTCTTGTCTACCAGCGAAGCTGATGAGCATTTGGCACCGCGTTGCACTTCGTTGCTTTTGATAGGGGAGTGATCTCCTCATTTTCGCATCGTCATGCTTAGGTCCTCAGGGACGGTGACGATAGTAGTTTCCGTGTGAGGTGTGAGACAACTAATCAGTTGTGCGTCCTGAGGGATGCCGGGCACCAGCCTGCTCTTATTTTCCGTCGCTTGCTGGATGGATCCGGTGCTCTCAAAGCTCAAAAAGCTGCTTCCGCTGCAGCTGCATTGAACACCGCCACTGCGGCTACAACCGCAAACGACGACCACTACCCGAGTTCTACTGCTACGGCTTCTCCTGCTATGCTGCTGCTTCGTTCGTCAAGCATCTGGTTCTTCCCTTGAGTGGCGACATGTCTCCTGCCGGGCCAAAGCAGAAGTAGAGGAGGTGCTGTGTCCAACGACGGAGCATGTGACCTGGTGCCAGGGCATGGGCAAGGGGGTCGACTTTAACCTCCACATTCCGCAGCCATCAACCCCACTTGGCAAGTCCGAGGCTGGAGTTCAATTGTCCGATCCCCATCAAAGCTCACGTGTAAATCTAAATTCAAGAAAGGCCATGAGGGACATGGCCCAGACGGTGAGCGGCTACCAAAAGTTGATCACGGACACGCTGGGTGAGAGAGGGCGGGAGATAGGGTACTTTGCTTTTCACGGTTCAGGCCCGATTCAACAGGTGCTTTTGTCTTTCTGGGCTTGTGCCCATCAGGACCCGTCTTCTGGCGTCAAATTTGGGTTCGGACCCCAGACTTGCAGGGTGTCAGGCTTGAAGGCGTCTGCAGGTTCACCAAGTGCCTGAGAACTTGGCATTCCAGGCAGGAGCTTGGCAACATCGTCCAGGCAAGGGATTGAAATCGCGCAGTACTCAAAGCATCTGCTAGAAGACCGCGAGGAGTCTGCGTTTCAGCCATCCCGCAAGACTTGCTTCAGCTTGTGCTTGCATCTCCCTCGCAGAAAGTGGTCGAAACTGGCTTCAATCAGAAGTACTACGTAGCCACCTCCTCGGTTGTCCGTCGAAGCTGGGTGACCTTCGCTGCGGCACCTTCGCTGCGGCACCTTACTTCGTCTGGACACACGGACTGGACTCATCTCGGACGGCTTGTATCTGTGCTGTTTCCGCATAGAAGCACTGATGTTGCCAAGGATAGCGAGGGCAACCTGAGACAGCGCCTCGTACAGCTTTCTTCCCAGGGTCAGCTCGCAGGCCAGTTCTTCAGAGAAGGGAGCTCGGCCGTGACTTAACCCGAAGTGAGGGCTATTGCTCGTGCCTGACCTTGCTGCGAGGTGCTCAGTCTCTGACCCCGGCACTTTTGGCGCCTTGCTTACGTTTTGGCGGGCCCCATGTCGACTTTGTTTGCTTACTTTGCATGAGGATACCTTTGAGCAGTTGCAGGGAGTAAGAGAGCGAGAGGTGGGTGGAGCTAGTCCCAGACGGAAGAGAAGTATGAGAAGTTGGCGGAACCTGGATCTGGCTATCCCAAAGCAAACCGCGAGTGTTCGCAAGTCCCTGCAGAGGTTCTAGTTGTGGTGCTGCTGCTCTTAGTGCTCGTGGCAGTCAAGAGCCGACGGGCCTTTGCAGCCGCGGCCTTGAATGGGCTCTGCGAGTCTCCTGCTCCTGACCGCTGGTCGTGACCAGCAGCATCTCTTCTGAGGGATGGAAAGAGCACCTCTGCCAGATGGAATGTACGGAGGCACGGGGAACCAGAAGTGGCTTCGAATCCTTTCTATGCTAAGCTCTCCCGACTTGCAGTCCGGCGTGACGGACAAGATGATCCCCCATGACCTGGATTTGGAGGATGCCACCCTGGAGAGCGAGAGAGGGGCTCAAGGAACTTGGAAGTGGCTTGTCTCGGGACAGAATCGCTTGGAAGCTCATCGGCGGAGGGCGGGTATGGTCCGTGGAGAAGATATGCGGCAGGCGAATGACCAGGAGATCAAGCCCATCCTGGACGAGGCTTCCGCCAAATCTAGGCATTTAACGGGTGTGATGAAATCCTTGTGGCATTTCGGGCACAGGCGGACTAACTGCGGTTGATGTTATTGCAGATTGGTTTGAATGCCCACACGCTACCACACGAGAATAAAAGTCATGCCGCACAACACCCTCGGTGGCAGCACTCCTGTCTTCGACTTTGAGTCTAGTGGCCGGCACAGCAAGCATTTGTCAGAGGGAACTAACAGATCTATCATCCCACAGGATGTCGATGCACCCGTAAGTAGAAGCACTTGCTGATTGGCTAGACGTTTCTCAGATTTTCGCAAGGTATACATGTAGTTCGTGCAGATGAACATCAGAACATGTAATCCTTTGTGGATCTCTTGCCAACTTCGGCTTTAAGTAGCAGGAATCTGCATCAACAGGGACAGGTCTTTGACGATGATGGTACTTCGAATCCCGCATCAGTTTATGCACACCAAGTCCCCGAGGAATTGAGCCAGTTTGTTCTGCATCTTGCATAGTCCCGCAGTATCGCATGAACAGAAACTAGATTGACAGTAGAAATTTGAAGCGAGCGAGGATGGCGGACCTGCAATGCTAGCCAGAACAGACATGGGTCACAAGAGACAGCAAATTAGGTGGCAATGGGTACCAGCAGCAATAGTAATACTCGCGTTAACAGAAATACTGGCCCTCATGACAGCAGCAGCGACTGTAGCAATGGTAGTGACGGTGGTGACACTACTGATGCTATTGACTGCACTAGCTTCTTTGAAGGTTAACATCGCTGCATAAAGAATAGACCAACTCTGGTAGTTCTTGTCAGCACCAGCAACCTCGTACTACTGCGTTGCGACGAAGTCGAGCAACCGTCACAGTATCAGTAGCACGGGTAATAATGTTATACTACCAAAAAAAGAGTACTAGGAATGCGACCGATAAAGTCAGATTCGGAGCAACCCAAGCTGTCGTAGTGTCCGTTGTTGTCAGTCTTGCAGTAGAAGTAGTCGGACACGTTTTTTTTGCTTCTGCGACACCCTGAGTACCTGTAACTTCTGGTCTGGCGCTGCCTCAACTTTGTGGTGCGTTTGCAGGGTCAATTTCCACGTCCCCAACGAAAGGCAAGCCAACGACAAGCCAATCGGGCTCTCGGCACCCTTTGCTAACTCGCTCGTGTCTGACGTCTCATCTTCCTGTGCATACCGAACAATGAAACGCTGTCTGGCGGAGAGGACCTTTCCTGACACACAGCTGTGTGATCTTTTCATCATAGTGTGCGACGTTCACAGCAGTATCCAACCGGCGATCTGTCTAACATGCGACTGTGCTCAATCCCAGAATGTAACCGCATACCCAAATCTCGGCTAGCATCACGCAAGTTGTAATTGGGCAGCATGCAAGAAAGGAGTCGCATGGGCGTAAGGTTGGCTGTATCGAAGATCTCCTCGGCTGCCGTCGGCTTCTCCGAGATTCGTGGTATGGTTTCTGAGTCTGACAGGTGTAGAGACCATCTGCGTGCGGCGCTTCTGAGAAGGTGCGCAGGGTGGGTTCTGGTTCGGGTGTCTGTCGGACTGAAGGCTGAAGGCGGATGAATCCTTTCTTTCACAGCGGACCCACACTGTATCTCGTCAGACTTCGACACGTCCTCACGGCCCGGCGAAAGACTTGTTGCAGGGCCCCGAAGGATGGTGACTTGCCTCTGGGTTTGTCCTTGGTCATTCCGTTGTTTCGGAATCGACGATTTCAGCTGGAGGCCGAGAGAGGGTTGTTGTGCGCAAGATCTAGCTGAAAGCACGTGCGTGGTATTTGCCGGGGTGGCGAAAATGTGCATAGCCTGGGACGAGATGTAAAACCACGCTGGCAGATCTGTGAATCCCTGGCACTTGCCTCACAAATTCCACCAAGCTCTGATGAGTTGCTCTGGCACCGAGGGTGTTTCACACACCCAGAACCTACCATGGAATGTTTTCTGATGCATTGGGGACCACGGCTGATTTCCATGGTTCTGCTTTCCCGAAAATTCTGCAAGCGGCAATGTTGCACTACTGGTAGGATATGCTTTTGACACACCCAAAAAATTCTTCACATTGGCACATAAGAATGTCGTGTCGGAGCTCTGGACATCTTCCGTAGTTAGCGGCAACAAGTTTCTACCGAAACAACTCTCGTGGTCCCCATTGCGTTGTCTGAGCCTTTTGGCAGTGTATATTTCCTCTTCATGCATAATTGGAGCGAGCTTCCGCAGAGGATGTGGCGTCCCGATCTTTCCGAACCAGCTACTTGAGCGTTGAGACTGGATGTTTGGCTTCATCTTCATTCATTTTAACTGCCTGACGAGTGCACTACATGATTCGGCATCTCGGCAGGCAGGACATCTGGCTCCTGTGTTGACCCAAGCACAGGAAATTCAGATCTGTGGGTCTCGCACGCAGATCCATGCTTTCTGCGGGCCTGGTTTTGTAGCGTACTTTGGGTGGAGGATGCTAGTGGTAGTTTCTAATTGGCCCCAGGCGAGCACGGCCTAGCAAGGAGCAGTTTTGTGAGTCTTCGTTGCAGAAACAACTAGAAGATACATGCCTGCGCCTGGCTCCACATCCCAGCCTCTAAACTTTTTCATGCAACAGGACTGTGCTATCGTTACGTCATGTTTGGTAGGTTGGCCGCGACCCACCGGCAGTCTTCATGAATGAAAGTAGTGTGTTCGACAAGCAGGCTTTGCATGGCAGCAAAAGCACAACATCTTTGTCCGCTCAGTAGGTTCGATGTCGCATCCCAGCAGACAGAGATTTCTTTCGGATTCAGGGCTCGATGCTGTAAACTCCAGGCGTGCGAAGAAGCCTTCGCCGTAATTCGTTCATGCTCGAAGTAGCTCCGTCCGCTTCCCAGCCGAAAAAAGATCAGGATGTGTCGGAAATATGAATGAAGCTGTCAGCGCAGAGGAAGTCTCTGTCCTTTGCAGTCCATTGTAGCAGTCATGTATTGCGGCGAAGCATTGATTGTACTGTGTCGGGGCACGACAGACCTTATCTGTGCAAGCTATGCACAATTTTTGATCTCCCGAGTCTTGCCGCAAGCCTCGACCTTGATTGCCTGGTGCTGCCCATTTTGCAGCCTGACATGCTTTCGCCAGCTTGAAACGGCTCTATGCAACCGCAAATAACTCGGACAACATGCGGCTAAGTAGTCGGCTGGGAAGTATGAAGCTTTGGCAGCTCGAGAGCCTCGCAGGTCTTGCTCCAAGAAACGAAGGTCTTTGGCTCTACTTCAAGCTTTGAGCACTGCAAGTTGTGCTGCATCACAATAGATCACAAGAGCCGACCGTAGTGCAGCATCGTGCACACAGAGGCACGAGCATCGAGTCTTTTCTGCTTTGCTGTGTTCCGAGCATGCCGGGGTTTCATTGCTCAGGCCCTCTGCGAGGGCGTATGAAGAGACAGCAGCTTGTAATGCAAAGCAGATGGCGTCACTGAGATTTTTTACTGCCAGGTCCATGACACGACGTTTTTTACGGTATCACTCCGTTGTCGGGTGGGCTGAGTGGCACAGGCTCTTGGTGTGCTGGTGTGCTGTGCTCCAAGGAGCGGCTCTTGGGACGCCGGTCTGCTACTGAGAGAGCGAGAGCTCTGTCTCCGTCTCTCCGTCTCTCTCTCTCTCTCTGTCTCTCTCTCTCTCTGTCTCTCTCTCTCTCTGTCTCTCTCTCTCTCTCTGTCTCTCTGTCTCTCTGTCTCTCTGTCTCTCTGTCTCTCTCTCTCTCTCTCTCTCCCTGTCAAAGTGTAGCAGTGTCGCCTGCCACAGCGCAGGTACTCAGCGTGGCGCGAAACGCTTTGCATCGAACCGTGCGAAGAACTCAGCCAAGCAGGAGCATTGCAGTGACAGTGCTCTCGCGAGCTCTCGTCATGCACGAGATAGGTGGTGATGCCCTGTGTGCTGAAGTTTCTCACTCCTGAGGCAGCCGCGGGTTTTGCTGTGTGAAGGAAGCCACACGCTTTAAGTGTCTCGGTGTCATAGGAACGGGCACATGCGAGTGGAACGAAGGGATGCATGCCTCACCGCCAAATCCACCGACGGAAGTTGCCGCAGCAGAAGTGTATTGAAGGGTCGCCGAGGGCGAGGACGGGACAGCATGACTTGAGAAACTGACTCTGTTAGAGGACTCTTGAGACGCTTCATTCTACTGTCGTAAATTCTATCCTCCTCTTGCGCGCAGCTTGTAGGAGACTCGTGTGACAGGTCTCAATCCTGGTCGCTACATGTCATCTCTTTGCATCACTCCAAGACTGTCGATTCCGTATGGACAGGTACTGGCTTCGGCCATTATTGGCAAAGGCGGCGCCGCTATTGCTGCTTGGATGCAAACTTCGTGTGCTGCCATAGCAATGAACTGTGGCCACTTCTCCGGCAACTTGCGTCCAGCCGTGCCTTTCGATTGTAACTCGAGCTTCAGGCTCAAATGCGGGAGAGGCCGCCCGTTCTTTTGTGCCTTTTGCAATTCTGGCATGGCCGCAATCATCACCAAAAGCAGGACACAAGCCAAGATGAGTCTCACTGAGCACAACGAGCTCTTTCCAGGCCACGCGACCCCAGCTGCTGTGCTCGTCACAACTGCTGGCAAGTGGCCGATGCCAAGGAACCGATAGCCGTGTTTTGACAGCTTCTGCGTCGGAAAGCTCTCAGTTGGTGGAGCTTTCGAGACTGATCATCGATAAGGTCGGCTGTCCTTTCTGAAGCTTTGTTTCACTTGCAGCAGGGTTTTGTGGCCGGTGGCAATGGTTTGGAGGTCATCGAGGCTGCTGGCGAAGCTCAGGGGGACTTAAGACTTAGCGTCTTGGTTAGGGCCGCGGTGCCAACGTTCGAGTGACGACTGGGACGACTGAGCCGTCATTCGTGTTGAGGTCCCCAAAGCAGCCGTGGGTGGTCTGATCGGCAAAGGAGGCAATCTCAGTGGCTGCACTTAGATGTAATGCAACAGCTTCTTGTCTGGGCGTGAGGCGCTAATATCAAGCAGCTGCGGGAAACCAGTGCTGCAAAGATCTCCATCGCAGAGGCTGCTGGGCAAGGTCCGGCGGCGGAGCAGGCTTGAAATCCTCCATGCTCGACCTTTCAAAGGATGTTATGTTGAGCGCCTTCGCGCAGGTTGTCTCGATGGCTGGCACTCGCGTGGCTCTTGAGCAGCTCGGCCGCAAGGAATTGCAGGGATTTCCCTTCGTCCCAAGACCATGCTTTCCGCTCAGGATGATCATGGAAGAGGTCAACAAGCAGGCCTTGGGATTCTGTGATGATGCGTGGGTCAAGATCGTGCATGCACTGTTTGCCATGCATGACATGACCAACTCCCCACTTGTCAAACGGAGGGAGATCTCGAATGAGGCGGCAGAATCCAAGTCCAGTCTGCAACAGTCAGATGTTGTCTCAAGGAATACCGATGCGCCGACTGTTTTGCCATAGTACAAGCCACTCATTGTCAATCAAGCATTTGGTTTGCTTTCTTCTGACATGCCACTGGCTATTCTCCAAACAAAGAGAGACATTACGTGAGTGCGAGTCTTGCGTGGAAGTGGGTGATTATCCCGATCCTTACACTCCATAGCCATAGAAGGGAGAGAGGAGGCAGGAAGACCCGAAGGACGCAGGGAGGGAAGCAAGCAAGGAAGGAAGATGAAGAAGTGTCTGGACAAGAACAGAGGTTTCATTCTGGGGACCCGTTTGTGCACGACTGGCTGGATAGGTGTGCTGTCCATTCAAGTCACCTGAAGACTGCATCATAATGGGTTCGTAGACGATCCGTAGGGCAGCTCTGCAGACAGCTCCAAGATGCTAGGCCGAGTCGCCAAACTCAGCTGAGCGCATATCATGTAAGTTCAGATTTTCTCGCGTGGGAGGAAGCTGATTAGATTGGAGTACTGTCCATTTCGCATTGCTTATATGTCCTTTCTCGTAACAACGGTGCTTCTGTGCCTCGCTAAGTTGTATCATGCACCATCATGCACCAGCGAGAAGTGCAGGGAGGGAGAGAGGAAACGGGTAGGCAGGTAGGTTGGCATGCGAGTGGACATGTACTAGTGTAGGCACTGTTGGCACTGTAGGCATGTTTGTTTCTCTTGGTTGGTTGTTTCTGGGTGTCCTGAGTAGTAAAGTCAAAGTGTTCCTGCAGTCAAAAGCCAGGTCCAGACGCTGCAAGAAGAGAACTGGCCTGCTCCTAAGCATGGCAATGGATAGGACTCGGAGTCTCATTTAACGACGTCCTGGGCCTGTGTTTCTCAACAAAAACACCTTGCAATCTTTATTCCATCTCAAGCGTCTCTGACGCTGAGTCCTGTGGCTGATGGGTCGGTAGAGATGTAGTGATGCCCAACAATTAGCCAGAAACATCTCTGAAGCGAATACCATCGGCAACACGTCGAAGTTCGGAAATAGTGCAGAGAGTCAAGACATGAGTAGAACAGATGTAACCAGTCGCATTTGTAGCCTCTCAGCATTGGTGCTGCATTGCGTTCAGCCCATGGGCACGTGTGCGTCTACAGACGGTGAGCCCGGGCTTCAGAGCAAAGGCCTTCAGCTTCCCGCACAAGTGTCTGGAGTCCGAACATTGCCATACAGGCATTCGGTACTGCGAACCGTGTCAGGCGCCTCCTTCATCTCCAATACGAGTGATGTCATTGACAGGCTGGAGGCGAGTCTTACCTAGTGTAGTAAAGCATTCTTCGTGAGTCGCAAATATCTTGGACTGTGGAATGCTGATGTGCAAGAGCTGTTTGACAGCGGCTTATTCTGGAGGCGGCCGACGGACAAGACAACCTCGTGGTGGTTGCCAGCCGTAATGTTAACACGGAGGCCGGTACCAATGCGAATGTGTGCGATGCAAAATCAGATGGAATCTTGAGCACTGCACCCAGCGCAGGTCATCCGATCACAACGCGTAGAGGCACGGCCTATGGGAAGCTGAGTCTAAAGATGTGCATTGGGCTCGTGTGACCTTTCCTGCTGAGTTGTGTGCTGACAGGCTGCCGTTGCCTCTCGTGGCGTTAATCAGTTTGCACGGAGCCGTGGTAAGCAGAATAACTTTTCCAGCACACCATGCCACCGGTCTGTGTGGTACCGTCTCCCGGTTCCTGTTTTTCTTCATGGCATCCTTGTCACTGTGCTTGAACAGTCCTGTAAGGAGCCAAACTCGCACCGCCTTACAAGACGAAGCAGCTGGCTCAACTATGAGAAGTGCCCGGACCCAACGTCAGCAGCAAGTCATTTTCCGTTGCTATTGCCATCTGTGAGACTCGCTGGCATGTGTGACTGTGAGGTTTTGCATGTGAGCTGTGAATTGTGCGTGCCGATGGGCGGGACCTCTCGAGACTGAGTCAAGAAGGCAAAAGAGCCGATTGCTAGGCATTATTGCCTGCTGTGTTTTCCAGGGCTTTATAGCTCGAACATGGCTATATCCCCGAAGCTCGTCCTCAAAGAACCCAGCGGTCGAAGGCTTGGAAGCAGGAACCACCCGAACAGGCTCGGGAGGAGCCTCTGCTGATTCGCCCGCTTCCTCAGTGGCCTCCTTGGTCTCTTGGTCCTTGGCTGAGCTCGGAGAAGCTGCCGCTGCTGCCGTCGGCGAGGTCGGTGTAGGGCTCGAAGGGCCGTCGCACGGGACCGCAGCAGGAGGTCTGCCTCGCGAACAATCAGCTCGGGCGGGGATGGATTCACCATCCTTTCTCTTCTAAACATGCCAGCGCTCGAGCTTGCTAAAAGAATCAGGGATCGGCAAGGTCTGCAAAGGCGAAGCACGCAAAACTGCCAGCAGCTTCTCAAGGCCGCCCGCCACATCAAACTCGTCTGGGCTCAGGTCCAGAAAGCTTGCTCCAAACACGCCGCGCCTCTCCACTCGCCTTCCTTCAAAGTCTTCTCACCTGTCTCGAGTGTATGGAAGAGCGCCGGATCTCCGTTTCACGAGGGCACATCAGTGCTGAAGTCCTTGCTCATACTTCTGCACAGCAAAGGTCCTGGATCACAGCAGCCCGCGGTCGCTCAACTCAGGAGCTCCGCTGAGGCGACAGAAGGCAGCTGGCTTGAGCAACGACCAGCGGATGCAGATTCTCACGCTGACCTCGACTTCGGTGGCCCTTGAGAAAGTGAGGCAAGCCTTGCGTGCCTTGTTTGGTGATCTGGAGGAGACCGGCCATCATCGAGCACCTCGCCGTCGAGGCCTTTGGTGGGCTGAAGAAGCTTGGCCCAGCTGGGCCGAGGCAGCTGGGGACCCTGGCTTCTTGGGGCTCTGACCGGGGGCCTTCCTGGGACGATGGGGGCCAGGACGGCTCGCACGACGCGGTGGATGATGACGGTGAGCATGGAACTTCGGATGCTACCGAGCAAGAGGGCGCTGAGGAGGACAGCTTGGTTCTCCAGGAGCAAGACGCACCGATCTTGGCTGCAGAGGCCAACCGCGAGGCCAGGGCCCCGATTCAGAAGGTTCGGGCTTCAAGGGTTATTACCCTTTGGGCGGCAAGGGGCGACAGGAAAGGCGCCAAAGGCGGAAAGGGCAAGGGCAGGCCATCTGGGAAGTCGTGGGGAAAAGGTGGTGGCTGCCTGATCTGTGGCTCTGACTGGCACTTCTTTCGTGATTGCCCTTTAGCGCTTCAAAGGTGGCGGCAAGCCTGCTGGCCCAAAGGGAAGGGCAAGTCCTCCTACTGGGCCGAGCCGGTCTATGCCATCTACCACTTCGCCGCGGTAGAACCGAGATGCATGGCTTAATTCGAGCACGACGGTGAGCCCTTCGGCCCGGAAGAGCTCGAGACCTACGAGATCCAGCGGAACGTGTTCGAGCACTTCCGCGCGATTCTCCCGAATAACCTGGACCAGGTGGGCTTCGAGACCTTCGGCGCGATTCCCCAGAATTACGTGTACCAGGGTGGCCTAGAGACCTTCAGCGCGATTCCGCAGAATGATGTGCACCAGGGTGGTTCCGAGACCTTTGGCGCAGAGTCATTAAAGTGCTGGTGGTCGCGTCCAGTCAGGAGGCGCAGTGGTATCGTATGAGGACCAGCCTGATGAGATGTGCTCTGTGGAGGCAGCCTTCGTGATAAGCCTGGAGTCTGCCTTTCTTATGACCTCGGGCGGGGCGCCGGGCTTCATCTTGGATATGAGAACGCGATCGGGGTTAAGACGTTGCAGTTGATTTTGCAGAAGACTGGGACCGACTACGTGGTCTCCAGGTCCCGCCGTCCTCCCTTCAAGTTCGGGGATGGTTTGTCGTTGCGGGCTTCTTCGAAGGTGACACGCTTGAACTCGGCGCTGGGTGAGGTGAGCTTCTTTGTGCTAGATGGTGAAGCAGGCCAGACCCAGGCGGAAACCATGCCGGCCTTGATAGGCAGCCGTTTCTTGAAGCAAGCCAGGGCCAACATCAACTACGAGCATTTGTGCTTGTGGTTCCGGGACCTTGGCGGCAACCTTTGGCAGGGCACCTGATGATCCCGGTGGGGCAGCTGCGTGATCTGCAAGCTCGCTCCAGGCCGAGCGAGAGTTCGGTGTCACCCTTCCTCCATGCCCGGCCTGGTGCATTGTGTCCACCCCAGGTGCTTTTGGACGAGCTGCAGAAGTCTCAGGGAGCGGTGCAAAAGTATACGGCCAGTGTTTGCGTGAGTTTTACTGAAGAGCGCACACGTCATAGTAGCTCATGCACGTCTGTTGCAGCACCGCTTCGTGGACTAGCTCATGCACCTTCTGCTGATTGCCTGCAGGGCCCTATGGCTTTAAATTAAAGTCATGTGTTTTAAGAAAAGCCATGGTCTCACAATCAAAGCCACGGACCGAAATTGAAGCCATGAAGTAGCTGGCGTGCAATCAAAGCCATACATGGCTTTTCTATAGTCCTGCAGAACCATATATGAAAATTATTGCATGAAAATTATATTAATATTAAGACCACCCATATGCAATTAAGGCGCATATGCAACCGACGGTTATCACCAACCGCCAAGCAAGCTGCACAACTGACAGTGATCAAGAAGCAAGGCCAGCAAAACGTCCAANTTAATATTAAGACCACCCATATGCAATTAAGGCGCATATGCAACCGACGGTTATCACCAACCGCCAAGCAAGCTGCACAACTGACAGTGATCAAGAAGCAAGGCCAGCAAAACGTCCAACCGACCAACCGCCAAGCAGAACGCACAACTGACAGTGATCAAGCAACAAGGCCAGCAAAACGTCCAACCGACCAACAGCCAAGCAAGATGCACAACTGACAGTGATCAAGAAGCAAGGCCAGCAAAACGTCCAACCGACCAACCGCCAAGCAGAATGCACAAGTGACAGT
>BGNK01005480.1:0-37612 GCA_003297005.1 Symbiodinium sp. clade A Y106
GTACTAAGATGCCTGACTTTATGTGATGAAGATGCGTGGTCACTCTCTTCGAAGAAGGAGAAGTGACCAAGGAGGAGTGTTGAAAGCACTCACGTCAGGCATGATCTTGTGGTCTTGATGACACAGCTGTTGCATCCAGATGCCTGAGTGGCACAAGCGCTTGATCAGGGGCCAAAGTGGCCATGCAGCATTCACATGTCCGTGTCCGCAGTACAGTGTTAGTGCAAAGCACGACAAAGCAGGCATGTAATCGCTAGCACCACAGATCAATGTTGCATTCGCGGAAAACCCAATTCGAGTTTGAGCTGTGCTGATTGCCATNCTAGCACCACAGATCAATGTTGCATTCGCGGAAAACCCAATTCGAGTTTGAGCTGTGCTGATTGCCATGGCTAGTCTGAACGGGATCCCAGGGGAAGCCTCAGCACGTTACCTTCAGCACTCAGGTTTAGGGTTTGGTTAGGAATGAGGGATTGGGGTTGGGGTTTGGGGCTTAGGGTTTCGGGTTTAGGGTTTGGGCGTAAGGTTTAGGACTTGGGGGTTTAGGGTTGAGGTTTAGGCTGTATTCTGCAATGACGGAGCCTAAACTCCGAACCCTAAACTCCCAAAGCAAAAGCGTCTAACCAAGCCCGAAAATTATCAACATCCTCGACGAAAGCAAAATCGAAACCAAAATGAGAGAAGACCAAATGCCTTCATGACGACATCCCATGATCAAAAAACGTCAATGACTCGAAAAGCTTCAACCGAGCCCATCCAATACCCATAACTGCCGGGCTGAGCCGAAAGCATGGTCCCACCAGCAGAAAAGATGAAATCGTAGCCTTGTTCGGAACGCGCAGCGGCGCAGGCGTTGGGATTTCGGCTAAAGGCTCCACGTCCAGGACGATGCTTGCATGTGCGGGCTAGGGTTTAAGGTTTAGGGGTTTAGGGGTTGCTTTGCTCTGTGGGTTGACTGCAATAATTTACAGTCTACTTAGTCTACATGGACACTAGGGCTTGAGCTTTGGCAGCTTCACAGTTGTCAATATCGTCATGAAGTCGTGTTACTGTTATCACCATCACCACCAACAGGATCATCACCGTCATCATCAACAACATCGTCACTAGCACGGGGAGATGTATTCCATTTGCAGAGCTAGTCTGACGGATCTCCTTCACCAAGGGTGCAGTAAATTTACGACTATGGTGCGGTAAATTACGCTAATCACGATCGCAGCATATCGCAGCGCTACCACAATCTTCGTCGTTCCTGCCGTGCTTCGTCCTGCGCATCCAGGGATGAAAATGTTCCTGCAACTTGCTTGCAAGTCTGCCCATGCTATTCTTTGGAGCTCTTGATGATTCGAATTGCGTTTCGCAGGATGCTAGGCTATAGCTACAACAACGAACCCTCAAGACTCGTGGTAGTCATGATGTCAGCCCATGTACCCTCTCCACATCGGAGGACTCTGCACCTGAAGTGTATCGGGATAATTTTTCCACGCTTGCTGCAACGTGTCGGGTCTCAATGTACTTAGAGGATCATGGGACTTAGTAATTGGGGCTATAAGCAGTTATAAGTATAATTAGTTACCTTACTTACCCTAGTTACTAAGTCCCATGAACCTTTAAGTAGGGCGTCAGAGGCCGTTTTAGGCACATCCATCTAAATGCGCTGGGGGGCTAGCCTTGAGCCGAGGATCACAAGGAATAGGGTTTAGGGTTTAGGCTTTAGGATGTGGAAACGGCACGAGAGCAAACCGAGGTGATCTCATCTAGCCCTCACCCTTTTGCATCGGGCCGGGGTGGGTGAAGACACTGCAGGCTCCGAGGTGCCCCATGCCCGAAGAAGCGTTAAAAGGATTTATTGCGAAGGGAGAAGATGGACATGCCGCACCAGCAGTAACCCTAAACCCTAAACACCTAAACCCAGCAGTTGAACGGTTCTCATGCCCGGCTCCGTGCGCCTAGCGTTTTTATGGGAGTTTCCGGAAATACGGAACCCTAATATGGTATTTTTGATAGTAGGATCCTTATTATAAGGGCCCCAAAATAAGGTACCCCTAATATTCGGAAGCTCTCTTATCAATTCAACGGGCCTTGATGGCCTCTCATCACCAGGGTGCAAGATTTAAGGTAAGTAGCCCTAAACCCTTTTTCCAACTGGCTTGGCTTTATGGTTTAGGGTTTTAGGGTTTTTCCCCTCCTACCTAGCAAGGACGAGCCCGCATTGCAGGGTAACAGGGTTTAGGGTTTAGGGTTTACCCCAAAAAACTGAGGCCAACATCTGCTGGTCCCTGCAACCAAGGCGGCTTTCGCCTTCTGCCCCCTTGCATCGTCACTGTCAGGGAACTGCCCCGTTGACAGCTCTGGGCCCAACTTCCCCGGACAGATGCAGAGCTACGGTTTAAGGTTTAGGGTTTAGGGTTTACAAGCTACATGTGAGGAGCTCTTTTAAGCCCCGTATTTAGGATGATCCAGAATGTGGCTAAACCCTGAACCCTAAACCGTTCCATCCGATTCCACCCCACCATTCAATCCCTAGCACAAACGCCTGAGCCACTATATACACCCTTCAACAAATCAACAGGTTTGGGGCATGAGACTTTGCTGTACGGCTTTCGATGGCGGATACTTGTACGAATGGCTCTGCTGCAATCTCAGTTCTGGAACCTATCTTCTTGATCCCATGATATCGGTCCAAAGCTAAACAGGGAAGCTCAAAACAAATCAGAGAGGGCCATTCGGGCTTTGTGCATGTTGAAGTCACGCCAGCTGATGGCACTTTTGGTTAACATCATGGAAGTGGCGACCGAAGCGCTTCTTGGTGTTGCAATTTCACAAGTGGGCGACTACCTATCTGCTAGCCTTTAATTTCCATCGCTACTACACTGAAGGCTACTGCTAGTTCTACTTCAGGAAGATGACTATCACGCCAAGGCTTACGTGTTATCCTGACCGATGTCCTGGATTCGGGGCTCGGTAGCGTCGGAGTGAAGGGCTTAAGGCCTAGGATTTGCGATTACATCGTGGGTGTGGAACACGGGTTTAGGGTTTAGGGGGCACCTACTTGGTAATAATACATGTGGGCTTCGTTTTTACCTTTGGTAGCCAGTGTGCTGATCATAAGTGCACAACCAAAATGTCGACAGCCCTCTCCTCTCTTAAGAAAGTGAGTAGAAGCCAAAAGGGGCATTTGAGATGGTTGAGTTTGTGGTTCCTCCATATGACCAAGTTTGAAGGCTACGGGCACCCTACGCTGATCCCTGTTACCACCTCATGGGCTAAAGCTGCTAATCCTTAAGCCCTACACCCTAAACCCCAAACCCTTCTGCTAAGACTCCTTTTGGCTTCCTATGAGACGGAGATGTAACAGATTCCCCGTTCGGGGATATGAGAGAAGCCATCAGAAGACATGCTGATGTGCGGTGCTACCCACCTTGCAAGAGAGAGTACCAGAGGGTTTAGGATTCGTAGGGCTTAGGGTTGCGGGTGAATAGTTTGTAGGGTTTAGGGGAAAGAAAGTCAAAGCAAGCAAGAGCCCCTTCGAAGTCTCGCCACATTTAGGGTCTAGCGTCCTACTGTAGGGGAGTCCTTCTGCAGGGTTTCGAGAATCAAAGGGTCGGAGGTTTTCCACAGGGCCCCGAGCCTACCAGGGAAGACTTATGAAGAATCGGGTTCCTTGAAAAGGTTCTTATAACGGTGCCTTTCGGTGTTGCTGGAAAACTTGTTCGTAAGGGTTTAACATAAAGGCGACAAAAGAGTCTTTACGCTGGGTTTAGTAGGGGTCATCCAGGGTCGTTCATGCAAGGGCTTGATAATGCAAGGTTAGACTGTTTTGGGGTATGTTGTTGTGAGTCAAAACTTTTTATGAGGGGCCCAAAGGAGACTGTAGACCTAATCATTCAAGGCCACTGGAACCCAAGACCAACACCCTAAACCCTAAACCCTATGACCGGCAACAACAGTTTTCTATTCAGAGATCAGAATCGGGATTGAAGGTGCTTTCTAACGGAAGTATAAACGGTTGATCCGATCTAATAACGTCTCCACCGAAGCAGCTCTCAAACTCTCAGACCCACCGAAACCACATTGGGTTTAGGGTCTTGAGGTTTAGGGTTTTCGGGTTTAGGGCTTAGGTTTCAAACTCGCACGGATCTGCAGACCAGGACATGAACAACTCCAAGCCAAGAGGCCTAGAGTCCTAGAGGTTCAAAAAATCCATCCCTGGACTCAGACGGCAGACGGCTCAAACCTTACAACCCTCAGCCACGCAACCCTAAGCCTTCGAACACAAAATCCCATGCCAAGCCCTGAAATAATCACAAAGCCCAACACCCTTAAAGTCCACGATGTGGAGCTTCCACCGCCTCGAAGCTTATTGGGACTTTTGCCCTCTCGCACTCAAACCCTAAAACCTAAAGCCAAAAAAACCTAAACCCCAAACCTAGACACTATACCCCAAACCCTAAACTCTAAACCTCAAAACCCCTCAACTAAACTGTAAAAAACCTTAACCCTAAGCCCCAAAATCCCAAACCCCAAAACCCTAAAACAGGAACCCGTAAAGGCATCCTTGAAAAGGAACCACCAAAAGCCGGTGACACCTCCATCGACCGGAAGTTGTGCGCAATGTTCACGGTGCTCTTTCGGGGCACTTTGGTTCCTCAATCGGTTTCAGGGTTAGGGTTCCAGTTTAGGGTATAGGGTTGAGGGTTTAGAGTATAGGGTTTAGGGTTTGTAGGGTTTGTAGGGCTTATAGGGTTTACAGGATCTGCAGGCTTTAAGGGGCTTTGGTTCCTCCAACGTTCGGGTGTTGTTTCGGATTTGGGGTTAAGAGTTTGGGGCTTTTTTTGCCTTCCGAAGGAGATCGAAGCCGATACGACCTGAAGCCCCTATGTAATCATCATACTGAAGTAGACCTTTTTAAACCCACCTAAACCCTGTACCCTAAATTTAAATTCCTTCAACCTTATACCCTAAACCCCAAACTTGTGCCTGCTAAGGTGTCTATAGAGAGTCCCAACCGAACCCTCCTAAACCCTTTCCGAAGCGTCCTCTACATGCTACACCCCAAGTTCCCAATCCCCAAATCCTACTACCCTAAATCCCAAAGCCCCGAAACCCAAACAAGCCCACTTGGGGAGAGCCTAGGTGCTCGCAGGAGGGTTTTTGGGCTTTGAGATCAGGGTTTAAGATCCAGGGCATTTATTGGTTGCGGTTGTGGGCATAGAGCATTAGGTTGGTAGTGTTTGGGGTTTACGGTTCAGGTTTCCAACACACTGTTGCATTTCCGAATGCTGCGTCTAAGGCGGTCGGGTACGCCAACTCTACAACCGCCTCGGGAGTGAAACCAGAAGCGGGAACCCTGACATAGGGGCCTTTATAAATAATTGGAACAAGGTCTTGTAAAACTGTATATTAAGTCCATACAGGGCGAATACAACGAATGATATTGACCATGGTTAGGGCATTGAAAGAAAAAACCTTGTGAAACCTCTGTAAAACCCTCATGAAACACCACAAAAGCCCGTATACTACCTTCACATAAAGCAATAGCACCCCTATGAACCCTTACAAAAATCGACAAGACGCTTATGAAACCCTGCAAAATCCGTAGAACACCCTTCTAAATAAAGCCCCCTACGAAAACCCTGCAAGCCGCATAAATGCCCCTACAAAAACCCGTCTAGAACACTACCCAAAACGCTATACAAAACAAGCCCTTGTGCCATTTTACATTGTACTAAGCTGCATTTGTATTCTGTTGCATTGCAATAGAACCTTTGTATTATCTGGTATTAGGTTCTACTAAATTATCTGGGCTTTCAAGTTACCTAGCAGAAAAATGCACACGACAATTTTCAGACGGGCTCCCTTAAGGAACAAGTCAAAACAAGCAAAACAGTATGGCACTCCAAAACGCAGATTGTCCTATACTATACTATGTTTCATTAGGCTTATGCAAGATAGCATACGAGAGCAGGTCATATGTCCTGTCATATTCTCGCCTATTACAGTAGAAGCCAGAAAGTTGGAACATCACTAGCCCCCTACTCTCAAGGCAAACTATAGGGAATCCCAACACTAATCATCCTAAATCTATGTTCCAACTTTCTGGGATTCACTGAAGGGGAGTTTCCCACAAAATAGGGGACTCTAATATAGTACCCTACATAGTAGGATCCTTATTATAAGGACCCCAAAATAAGGTACCCCTAGTTTTCGGAAACTCCCAAACCCTAAACCCTAAACCCTAAACCCTATAGATCCCTTACAGGAACCCTTATAGATCCCTTTAAAGGATACCCCTCATGTTCGGAACCCTAAACCCTAAACCCTAAACTCTAAACCCTAAACCCTAAACCCTAAACCCAAACCTGGCAGCTGGGGACCTGGCCTGTGACTTTTTCCACAAGCTGGGAAAGCTTGGAGTCGAGGCTCCTGAGATCCCGGAGACATCTTTGCAGGGTTTAGGGTTTGGGGTTTCGGGTTTGGGGTTTAGGGTTTGGGGTGGTTTAGGGTTTGGGGTTTAGGGTTTGGGGTGGTTTAGGGTTTGGGGTTTAGGGTTTAGGGTTTGGGGTTTAGGGTTTGGGGTTTCGGGTTTGGGGTTGAGGGTTTCGGGTTTAGGGTTTGGGGTTTAGGGTTTAGGGTTTGGGGTTTGGGGTTTGGGGTTTAGGGTTTGGGGTTTGGGGTTTGGGGTTTAGGGTTTGGGGTTGAGGGTTTGGGGTTTAGGGTTTGGGGTTGAGGGTTTAGGGTTTGGGGATTTCGGGTTTGGGTGGTGTTGAAGGGTTTCGGGTTGAGGGTTTGGTTGTGTTTCTAGGGTTTGGGGCTGCGGGTTTGGGTTGTTGGAGAAGGTTTCAGGTTTAGGATTAGGTTGTCGTCGGTTTAAGGTTTGGGGTTTCGGGCTTATAGTACCCTAAATAGTAGGACCCTTACGAGAAGGACCCCAAAATAAGGTACCCCGTATTTTCGGAAACTTTGAACCCTTATAAAGCCCTTTAAACGACCCCGTATAATACCCATATAGTAGCCCTTTAAAGGAACCCTAATTTTCAAAAACTCCCATATCTTTGGGGTTTCGGCCCTCTTGGGCTTGAGGTTGGGGGCTTCGGGCTTGGGAAGGTAGTACAGGGGCCTTAATAATTAGAATGATGCTCCTTTAAAGGGTTCCTGTCAAGGGGTCCCATAAGGGTTACTATAAGCCTTAATAATTAGAATAGGGTGTTGGGGCCCACTATGCTATAGTCAGAATAAGGAATCCCCCCAAATAGTATAGGTAAAAACTAAGGCCCCTACAGTATCTGGATCAATCCGGGTCTGGACCTTGCTTTTCGGAGGCAGGGCAAGGTTTTTGGGGGCTTGGGAACTATCAAACCCCAAGGGCTCAGGATCTCGGTTAGGGCCTGCATCCCTGTAGAATCACTTTTACCTTAAACTACCAAACCCTACTTTTTTGTAGGCTCTTTTCATAATCTCTAACAGGGAATTTATAGGGACCCTACAAAAAAGTAGGTTTTGGTAGGTTAAGGTAAGCTACAAGCATGCGCAATATCCGACAGAAACCTTTGCAAAGCCCGGTGCAAACTTAAAACCCCTAAGTCCCATATATCCCTTATAATACCCTTATAGATCTCTTTAAGGAACCCTTTTAAGAAACCCTTTAAGGAACCCTTTTAGGAGTCCTTACTAAGTCCCATAATCCTCCAAGTAGTGAACCCCACAAAGAATAATGTTTGGGCCTTAATAATTAGAATAAGGTTTTGGGGCCCATTATACTATAATTATAACAAGGAACCCCCAAAATAGTATAGGTAATTATTAAGGCCCCTATAATATCTGGATCAATCCGGGTCATACCCTGAACCTAAACCCTAAACCCTATAGATCCCTTAAAGGAGCCCTTAAGGATCCCTAAACCCTAAACCCTAAACCCTAAACCCCTAAACCCTAAACCCCAAACCCCTAAACCCTAAACCCCTAAACCCCAAACCCCTAAACCCTAAACCCCAAAACCCCTAAACCCTAAACCCTAGAAGAACCTTTGAGGATCCCTTAAAGGAACCCTAGAGCCCAGGGCCGGGGTTCTTCAGGTCTGCACGCATGGCCACCTGATCGAGGGCGCGTGCCTCAGGTGTCAGCAGGGTTCCTTTAAAGGGGCCCATAAGGGCTCTATAAGGGATCTATACGGTTTAGGATTTGGGGTTCAGGGTTTAGGGTTTACCAGAACCCCCCCAAGTGCAGTTTAACAGTGCCCGTATGGTCCTCAATAGTGGGTATTTAGGATATATTCGAGGGTAGTTGGGGGGGGTCTAGGAGCTCTGGGCTTAGGGGCTTTCTGTAGTGGCCCTTGAATTTTAGTTAAGGATTTGGGGCTTAGGGTGTAGAGGTTTATGGGTTCAGGTCTAACACCCAATACATCGCTGACCTTAATGGGCTTAGAAAGAGTCCAGATCCAGATTGCGTGCTGTCTACTTGGAAAGACTGTTTGCTGCCCCTGTTGAGTATGATGGCTCTGTTTTGGTACATTTATGCTAGTTATGCCGCTCCCTTCTGACGGAGTGCACTACTGACTACTGCGATCCTGTACACTTACCGAAGCCTTGCTTGCTATCTGGTTCAAATCCTCTTCCCTAACCGGCCGCAGCTCACTTTCTGCCCAGCCGACTGCAGAACTCCCCTGCAACAGATGCACGCTAGTCTCAGGAAGTGCGAATTATGTAGTTCTATAGGGTTTAGGGTTAGGCGTGACATGGTAACGTGAGACTGATACCTGCCTTCATCCAAACAACCTCACCTCACCGCGAAGCCCATTCTTATAGTAAAGTGGATCATCAAAACGCGCAGTGGTGCAACGGCATGCTGGAGCAAATACCATGCGCGACGACCTCGTCAAAAGGCCGAACATCGCATACAGTAGTGCGACATGAACAGCTTGAAAGCCAGGTATGCAATTCGTAGGACGCAGTGTGCTACAACACACCGTGGTTCAAGGGAGTGGACTACAACACGTACAGCGTGCCCTCCACGTGGACGAGCATTGCACAAACAAAAACCATCTACAAGCCCCAGAAGTCAAGCAAACGGTTTTGGAACATGATCACAAGCCGCGCTCCTGATCGTAGACTTAGTCCCGATCTGAAAACGGAAACCAAGAACTAAACAAGCAACGCTCGAAACCCCATACATGTCTTATCAACCGCTGCAAAACCATGTAAATCTGAAAACCTGACGTGCAACCACGCTGCCGGCCCCCGGCAACGTAAAATTCCATCAATAAATTCGTCGAGTGTGACCTTCGTTGTGCGATAGTCGCAGGTTCATAGTTCGGAGCTGAGTGGCTGAGGATTTTGAACTCAAAGGGCTTGGATGTAGGAGTTCCTCCGAACCCTAAACCATACAGGGCTCAACCCCTCAACCCTTTGAACGAGGTCTCTCCCTAAACCCTGAACCCAATCCTAAACCCTACAGGACTCAACTGATGCTTGGTGAAGGTTTAGGAGCCTGAAGGTTGAGACTAGCAGGGTTCAGGCTATTTGAGTTTAGGTTTTAGGGTTTAGGGGTTTAGGGTTTAGGGGTTTAGGGTTTAGGGTTTAGGGTTTTCAGTTTAGGGTTTGGGGTTTAAGATTTGAGGTCAGGATGTAAGCCGACAGTTTCGCAAGGCTCTTTCTTTAACTAAATTGACATGGCCCGAAACCGGAATCCGTAAGCCAACTGGCACACTGCCCGAGACAGGAATCCGTAGGCCAACCAGAAAATTCATAAGGGGCCCTCGTAACTAGAATAATGTTTGGGGTATACTGTCACCTACAACCTATCAAGGGATATCACTCCAACTGGCTATGCAGACCATTCTATGCCTCCGCCAACAAGCCCTGAACTAAAGAGCCCTTCACAAGCTCCGCAGGTCCGCCCTATACCAGTCCGCCGGAACCATGTTTCTGAAGGGTAAGGGACGAATATTCATGAAGCCTCGGCTCCAAAGCAACCGACAAGCCTGATATATTCTGATGGGCTATGTATCTTCATCACGGCAGCGAAGGCCTTGCGGCGCATTGTGCTGTGCAGTGTGAAATTTAACTGCTTCTTAAAGACGGCACCTGTTCCACAACCTGACACATGAATCCTGCGCCCACACCTGGCCGTCCCCGTTGTCGATCATGTGGAAAAGTGCGTGGCCTGGCAAGAAGCACAAAACAGGTGCTTATGCAGGGCACAGGCTGTAAAGTTCAAGGGTCATTGATCCATAGGGACCCTTAAGGGGGGTAGGGGCGAGGGGGGTAGGGGACTATACTTCCTTAAATAGGCCTTATTAAGTTCTTATTAGATATTAAGGCCCCCTGCCCCCCTCCCCCCTCGGGGTCCTTATGATTAATTTGATTTCAGGGAGTATCTAGGGTCGTGTAGGCTCATACCCCTACCCCTTTTGTAGGGTACATACTTTTCTACACAACAGATCCTAACCCTAAAACTAGGTATCCTAAAAATGGGGGTAGGGTATGAGCCTGTAGGGCCGGTACTGCAAGACGACACCTAAGTAAGCTTGAAATTTTATCATAACCATACGGGGGTTTCCGAAAATACGGGGTACCTTATTTTGACGTCCTTATAATAAGGATCCAATTGTTTAGGGTGCTTTATTAGGGTTCCCCTATTTTCCGGAAACTCCCAATACATAACACCAAGCAGGCAGGCACCCAACCCTTCGCACAAGCCACATATACAGGCAGTTCTCCACATCCAGGCTCTTCTCCAAAACCCGGGTCTCGTTGAAGGTTGTGTCGTTGCCAGATTTGCCAGATCCGTAGGATGCCCGAAATGGGCCCTAGCTTAGAGAACACCAGATACCAACCCGTACATAAAGCTGCATTGTCGGGCCTTGAGACGAACTTGTGAAACCCCAACCCTGTAAAATCCATGCGTTGAGCACCGTTAGCGAACCAGCTACTTACTTGACAGCAGCCCGCGCTCTTTGGCGGCTCAGTCTTCTCATGAAACTCGCCACGCGTCTTGGGCAGTTTTGATTTGAAAGCAGCATGGGGCGAAGCTTGAGTTGCCACACGCCGTAGGACGAGGCGCGTGCAAATCACGCCCACCCCGGAGCTTCACCGTGAAGCGAGGCATGTGCAGATCACGTCAAAAGCCCCTCACACCGTCCGTGACCTCCCTTGAAGAGGGTGGGAGGGAAGCATGAAACTAGCTTCGGATTCAGCGACAATGTGGCATGTTTACCGTCATCACCGTGATATCACACTGACATGACGACGTGACCGCAACGCGCGCTGTTCCTTCGGCTCCGTCTTCTCACGACTCCACGGATTCCAAGGTCATCCCGCGAAGCATCGAAAACCAATTTGCCTTTCTGAGCACTTGCAGAGGATCACGCAAAACCTCGCGAAGGGAGCGGGGGTGCACTTGCCGGTCGAGAGTGCTCGAAGTCCCTCCTCCATCCTTCAACAAGATTCTGTGCAAGTCTGTTGAAGAGCCGCTGCCCCACTCAGGATAATGGAGACAGGCACAGCAAGCTGCACAACTACGGCACGGGCATGTCAGGTGGGAGAGGGGGTTGGTGTTCCTGCCTACCCCAGCCAGCCGCGTACACCAGTACCTAATAAGACGAGAACGTGAACATGATCTGCCGCATGATCTTCTCTGATAACCTTAACCTCCTCCTCTGTCTGGGTTGCGCACTCCAGTCGATCAAAGGAGCTGTAACGGTTCTGGCTACACTTCCTGGTTGCTCCCGAGATCCGAATCCAAAGCTGACCAAAGGGAGGTACAGCCGTGACCCAGATAGCCCAATCCCCCGCAATTAAGGAATATAGCTTAAATCATAACATGAACCCCCTTATAGTGTAAGGTATATTCCTTAATTAAGGGGTATTGGGCTCTCTGGGGATCTGAAGAGCCGAAGAACCTGCCATGGTTGAAGTTGAACAATATCTTGGCGTTGCTCTCTCTCGCTGGTTGCCCGAAAGCGTACCCAATGCGTGCACACAAACCAGCTGAGAGAGTTTCACCCCTGTGCGGTGCCCCGTAGCAGACAGGGCTTGAGCCAAAAACGGCTGTGACGCATACTCGGGCACGCGCAAACCCTCAAAACCTGACTACGCTTCAACCCTCTGAAACCCTGTAAAACACCAAACCCGGAACGCCGAAACTGAGGACCTAACTCCAAACCTTCAACCGCCTCCTCTACTGAGGGGACTCTTCAGAGGGCTTTAGGGTTTTACCCTAAACCCTAAACCCTAAACCGCTTTAGGGCTTTGGGGTTGTAGCGATTGGGGACTCAAGGGCTGTTTTAGGGTGTTGCGGTTTAGGGTTTAGGGTCTGTTGCCGGAGACCTTCTAATATAGGAACCTCATTAAGAAACCCTGGGTCTTTATTAGAGTTCCTTATATGAATCCTATTATTTTGGGGTTATAGGGCCAGGGTTTCTTTGATAATATCCTCTTGTGGTCCCTACATACATCTTTTTAGTATCCTCTGCTTGAAAACCTTATTCTGATTGTCTAGGCCCCTCTTTGTTAAACCTTTACAGTCGCCCTTATGGCGACCCTTAAAGAAACCCTCATCGAACTATTGAGCCCACATGTGAACCAACGTGAGCGCTCCTTCTGTGACATCCACGTCCAGCGTCTGAAAGTATGCCTCGACCTCCCCGGGTCTTCAATGAAGGCTCAGGGGACTTTGTAGTACGTTGTAAGTAGGGTTCTGAGTCCCCTGACTGGGGTTACTGTACCTATAACCCAGCTTATAACCACCCTAAACCCTGAACCCTAAACCCTAAACCATCCTTCAAGCAAAGCTCTGATGCTCTGGGCTTCGAGGGCTTCACGGTGTCATCTAAGCTTTGGGAACCTAGGGTATAGGGGGCTTAGGGGCTCTGGTGGGACTTTGAGAGTTCAGGGGGCTTCCGGGTCAAAAATTTAGGGTTTAGGGTTTAGGGTTGAGGGTTGAGGGTTGAGGGTTTAGGGTTTGGGGTTTAGGGTTTAGGGCTTAGGGTCCTGATGCCAGACCAAGGGCTGTGGGCCCCTCCTCAGCAGCAAAACGGGAAGAGCTTTTGGGTTCCCAGAGACCCCAGGATTCCTTAATTGAGGAAAATACCTTACAGTAGAAGCCAGAAAGTTGGAACATGGATTTAGGAGGATTCATGCTGGGATTCCCTATACTCTACTTTAAGGGCATGAGGCTAATAATGTTCCAACTTTCTAGCTTCTACTGTACATTATCTTACAGTAGAAGCCAGAAAGTTGGAACATCATTCTCCTCCTGCCCTTAAGGTAAAGTATAGGGGATCCCAGCACCAATCCTCATAAACCCATGTTCCAACTTTCTGGGATTCTCTATAGTTGCTGAGTTCATAAGCCCGAAAAAGTATACATTTTCAGTTTTATAGTGGGTAATATCATCCCAAAAAGTGTAAAGTGTATCCACTCAGCTACTAAGTTATAGTAGGATCCCTAGTATGATTAAAGGAAGAGCCCTTGATTGGTCTCTGGGTTTAGGGCTCAGAGGTTCAGAACCCTGAATCCTGAAGAAGTCCAAGGCTGGGGTTGTGGGTGTGTGGTTTAAGATTCAAGGTTTGGGGTTTACCTTGGGTACTGCCCCCCATACAGTAACAGTCTATACTGGGGCTACTTTATCCAACTGTTACTGAGTGGGGCAGTACGTAAGGTTTACCCCAAACCCTAACCGTAACCCTAAACCCTGAGCCTCTCCCTCACAAGGGCCGAGAAGAACGAGTAAAGTCCCCTAAACCCTAAAGATCTCTAAAGACCAAGCCCTCACACAAAATCCCTAAGATTAAAAACTATACTGAACTTGGAGCCCTAGCAAAATTTATCATTCTTGCTGTTTCTTAGGGATTTAAAAATCGCCAAAGATTCACCAGTATTTCTAAGTACCCCTAAGTAAACCCACTAAACCCTGAACCTCTAGCACCCAGGCCTTTGGGTTGCTGAGTTTTATAAAACAGTGTTGTATAAAACACACTGTTTTATAAAACACTGCAAGGCCTTTGGGTTGCTGAAGATGGTGGTCAACTGCTCTTCAGAAATCCTGAGGGCTTTTGACAGACTCGGCAGAGAGAGGTTCAGGTTTCAGGGTCAAGGGCTGTGGGTTGAGGGTTTCGGGTTGAGGGTTTAGGGTTTAGGGTTGAGGGTTTAGGGTTTAAGGTTTAGGGTTGAGGGTTTAGGGTTTAGGGTTTAGGGTTGAGGGTTTAGGGTTTAGGGGCGGCTCAGGGTTGAGGGTTTAGGGTGCGGCAGGAATCCCACCCTATTCACCACTAGAGGGTGGGGCTTCGGGGCTAGCTGGAGGCTCTCCCGAACCGAAGGTCAAATGCAACAGCTGGGGATGTCTAGCATAAGGCTTAGCACCTTGCACTTCAAGAATACACAGAGCCGCGAATAAACATCTTTGGTTCAGCGGGTGACTCCGTCAGGACTTTCTTACCAAATCCTCCCCAGAACCACAAAGCCCCACATCACGACACGGCAGAACGCAACCAAAGAAAACTTAAGTGAGGCCTTCACGCCAAATGCCAAACCCCACAACTCTTGAATGCTACCCCCCAGACCCACAGACCCACACGGAACCTTCTGGAACTCGTATTGAACCCTAGAGCTGTCACGGCTCATTCCGTTCCCGCTGTTGTCGATGGCATTAAACGCCGCCTGCAACTTGTTCACATACTCGGCCTTCTTTCCTGGGTTTACGGTTTAGGGTTTGCCTTTGGTGGAATTTCAGGTTATGGGGGCTTCGGAGTTTGAAGGGGCTGTCATGGCGCCTGGCGTCTTGAAACCGCACAAGAGGCTTTAGGTTCTTGGCTGGGGCCCGAAACCCTAACCGAACCCTAAATTACGGTTTAAGGTTTCGGGTTTAGGGCTTAGGGACTAAATTCGTGACAAGCTTCTCAACCTGTCGACAACTAAGTTCTCCGCATCTGCCTGGGCCGCATCAAGAGTATCCTGGAGGCAGAAGCACAGGTGCCATGGGTGCAGGTCGTAGGGTTTAGGGTGCTACGGGTTTCCTTACTAGTATATACATATGAAAACCCACAACAGGCATTCCCCATCATGTCGAAATAAAACCTACAAAGCCATTCTTAAAGCACTCTAAGGCCCTGCAAAACCCAAATAACACCTCTAGTTCACGTCAGAATTCCCATCTATCAGACCAACGCCTCGTCCCGGTCTTTCGCGCTGGTGTTTAGGTTTGCTGTCGTTCTTGTAACGGCCTTCGTCTGACAGAAAGGCATGCAGCAGTGCTGACAAAACGAAGCATCTAGGGTTTAGGGCTTTTCTTTAGGGATTTGGGGCTTCCGGCTTAGGGCTTCGTGGGTTTAGGGTTTAGGGTTTTAGGGGTCAGCCCGGAGTCAAAAGAGCCCAAAATACCCACGAAACTGCCGGTGGAGGTCATCGTTCGCGGCGTCTCCAGCTCTCGGAGATCATGAAACCAGAGAGCCCAATACCCCGTAAGTAAGGAATATAGCTTAAATCACAATATGAACCCCGTTGTAGTTTAAGGTATATTCCTTAATTACGGGGTATTGGGCTCCCTGGGAAACCCTACCTGTGGCCGGAAAGACCTACGTTTTTAGGGTTCCTTATTATGGTTTCTATTTATAGTTCCTTAAAAAGGTAGGTCTTTTCGGCTACAGGTAAACCCTAGGTTCCCCAGTAGCCCCTTAATGATAAGGGTACCCTTTTTCCTACTTTTCGGCTTTAATAAGGGCACCCAAAAAGAAAAGGGTAAAAGGGTACTACTGGGAAACCTAGAACCCTAAACCCTAAACCGCTCACCTGCATGTGCGTCGGCTCAGACTGGCCCTGTCGCAGCTGATTGCTCCTGGTTCATAGGGACCCTTAGGGGGGTCTGGTGCAGGTTCCACAGCAGATGGCACTTTTCCACGGTTTCAGGGTCCACCTGTGTCAGGGGCTAAGGTCGAAAGTCGGACGCGCTTGGCACACTGCCAAAAAATGAAATCCTAAACCCTAAACCCCTAAACCCCGAAACCCCTAAACCCTAAACCCCTAGACCCTAAACCCCGAAACCCTAAACTCCAAAACCCATAAACCCTAAACCCCTAAACCCTAAACCTTAAACCCTCAGCCGCCTAAGCGCTATGCCCATTTCACCAATTTTGACCCACGGCTTGTGTGCCGGCACCATTCGAGTCAGGCTCCGCCTCCGCTCTTCATGTCTGGCACCATCTCATGTCTTACAGTTTAGGTTCAGGGTTTGGATGGGTTTGGGGTTTAGGGCTTTGGGGTTTAGGGTCTCGGATCTTGGGGTTTAGGTTTAGGCTTAGGGGTCTAAGGGTTTAGGAGCTAGGGGCTTGGAGGTTTCCAGGTCTAGGGGTTCAGGCGTTTAAGAGCTTACGGGTTTAGGGTTACACTCTTAACCCTGAACAACCCGGCGCAGCTAGCCCAGGCCCCGGAACCCGGAACCCAAAAAACCTCCTATTTCGGGCTCAGACCTGCTCAGTAGGAAGGCAGAAGAAGCTTTCCACGGTATCCCTCTACAAAACCGGGAACCCCAAAACCACGAAAAGCAGAAAGGTACCCATTGACCGCGCTCTTTTCACGCGGCTACTCCAAGCTCAAAGAAACAAGCATAAAACCAAAATTTGCATCTGCCACCTGTCCCCGAAATTTCATGATGGTGTAAGGTCTTTTGGGGGTGTCGGCGAACTGCTTACCACGTGGCATTCCCTATCCTGAATACGAGTAATACCCATTGCTGTTGTTACTATCTCGGTCGTTGTCCTTATCTTGGAGGTATCGGTGGTTTCTGCTACTGCTATCTTTGTTTATCTAATGGTCTTTGCTACCGCTATCTTTGCATTTACTACTTTCTTCGGCTTTTGTGTACTTCCTTATGCTGCACACTGCATAAGTATGAAACATGCCTCGAATGATAGAACTATTTACTGACCTTAGACCCCTAGAAAAATATCACCGTAGCTGTTAAGGATTCGAGCAACCCAAATTTAAAAATATTTCTAAGTACCCTTGAGAGAAAAGTCCTTAACATGATTTATAGCTTGCATTCATTATTTGGGGTGTACGTGGCTTTCTGGGAAAGGCACATCCTGACCAAACCCCCAGCTCCAAACGCCTGCCTGCCATGGCAAGTTCCCTGAAGCTCACCAGTCTCGATCCCCCAAAGCGATGCCGAAAACTCTTAACCGTGAACCCCGAAACCAACAGACTTTCAAGGAAACAACTTCGGAAGCGGTCTTTGAGGAAGATGGCCGTTATCACCCTGATCAAAGCGAAAACGATGATGGAGATATACCTTGTTGGAACGGTCGGAGATGTTTGTGGTTAAGGATTTACGTAGGGTGGTGATGTGAGACATGCGAGATACGACCCCAGTCACAGTAAGACTGTCTCAAACCAGCACCAGCCAAAGGGTGGGAGCCAGTGGGGCAGCTATCTTTGGTGTGGCCCCGGCCCAGTAACAGTGAACACAAACAGACCCACAACAAAACGCACAAGCAAAGCTCAATCATTTCCGCATGGAGTGTGATCATCCAGCACCCATGTATGTAGTCTCTGCACCCGAAGATATGATCTTATGGCCATATCCAAGCATATCCCTGTTTCCTATCTTCTTGTATTGATGCCACTCAAATGCGTCTCCTTTCCTCTGCAACTCTCTGATCTTCCGGTAGACAGGATATCGGGTGCCGGACACTCCTTTTGAGCCAAACACCCTCCCGCATCGTCCCGCAACCAGCAGCCAAATGTAGCCCATGCTAGTCCAACCTTCAGCAACCAGGTCAAGCCCTAGACGGGCTGGAGGCTGGAGTTTTTAACCTCTGAAGCTAAGTCAAAAGTCTGCCTTTTTGGAGTCAAGCGTGATGGTGTGCACTCCTGTGTGCGCGCGGGTGCTTTTTTCTTGCGACGTTTGTTGCAANGGAGGCTGGAGTTTTTAACCTCTGAAGCTAAGTCAAAAGTCTGCCTTTTTGGAGTCAAGCGTGATGGTGTGCACTCCTGTGTGCGCGCGGGTGCTTTTTTCTTGCGACGTTTGTTGCAAAATGTAGATTGCGACAATTTGAATTTCGGGGGGGCCATCAGAGGCCAGACACAGCTGCGCCAGAGAGAGGCCTGTGGGGCTGGCTCCAGCTCCGGGAAAATTTTGCCTCAGGCAGGGAGTCGGCCAGGAGGCCGGCTCTGGAAAACGAGTTTGGCCAGAATTTGCTGGTGCTATTTTTGTGTCTGTGTTTGATAGTTTGTGGTTTTTGTTTGTGTTTTTCTTTGTGCTTTTTTTGTGCGTATGTTTGGCAGTTTGTTTTTTTTTGTGCTTTTTGCAGTGCTACTTTTTTGTGACTGTGTTTCCTAGTTTGTGGTTTTTTTCTGTGCTGTTCTTTGTGCTTTTTTGTGGGTATGTTTGTGCTTTCCTGTGTTTGTGGTTGTTTTCAATATGTTTTTTTTTGATTTTTTGTTGTAGAAATCATGTTTGGCAGTTTGTGTTTTTTTTGTGCTTTTTGCGGTGCTATTTTCGTGAAGGTGTTTCCTAGTTTGTGGTTTTTTGTTGTGCTTTCTGGTGTGCATTTTTTTTGCTTGCCTGTTTGCTAGTTTGTGCCTTTTTTGTGCTTTCATGTTTTCTAGTCGCCTCGGAAAATCAAGTTTAGTCTAAGACTTGATCTGTCTCTGTCCAACCCAGTGTAGGCCTGCCGGCAGGCTGTCTGTACTCTCCGTCCACCCTTGAGATAGTGACCCATCTGAGTCTATCTGGTTCCTAGACGTTCTTGGCGTGGCGTAAAATGCAATGCCATTACCACCCATGTCTTAAATCCCATCTATGTAATATCATATCATTTACATAGATATCACAGCAGATACAGTCTAGAATACGGATAGTAATACAAAATATTTTAGTCTTGTAGTCTTATAGCCATATACTCATGGGCACAGAGTGGCATAGTGTTACAGTCATCATCGTCCGGTTTTCGTGTTATGCAAGGTAGCTATACAGTCTACATAGTCTACATTATTCTACAAGAGATGTAATATATTTAGTCTTCTCAAAGTTGCAAGTTGGTAATAGTAATAGTAATAGTAATAGCGGCTGTAAACCTGGTTGCTGCGGACTGAGGGTTGGGGGCCGGGATGGCCGAGGGTGTTTGGCTGGGGTTAAGGCTGCAGAAGGATGTGCCGGATGTGTGTTTCTTTGGGCCTTGTGCGAATCATACCTGAATCACGTTTCCTTGTGCTATTTTTGGCCTGTGTGTTTAGTCTAAACCCTATTTTTGAACTGTTACTGGGCCGGGGCCACACCAAACAGCTATCCAAGGTTGTGTGTCAGAGTCTCGGGCTTTCACTGCTTTGGCTTGAGCTTCGGGGTGTTCGGTTTTGGCGTTTAGCGATACCTTGAACCGCAGTGTGCTGCTACGGTTCTTCTTCCGGTGTTGTCTAGCCCCTCTCACCCAACCTATCCTGCTTGTGATCCACAATGCACCACTGTTGTCTTGCAAGATGCGGGACACAGCCGTCCGGGGCAGAACTCTGCCAGCAGGCTTCCCTTTTCTCCCCCTCTTCCCAAGCTGCTCAGCAGAAGGGGTTGGTGGGCGGGAAAGCTGAAGTGAATCAGCCTATGCACAAAGCGCAGCACTAACAACTACACACGCAGCTGCACAAACTAAAAGACCAAGGGAAGTAGCAGGATGAGGAGGGAGAAAGGTTGGTGTTCCTGCCTACTGCGGCGAGGCAAGACAGGCTAGCTTACATCCTTCGTTTTATTCCCCATTCCCCTTCCAACATATGGGAGGTTGTAGTGAATGCACCTGCTTCAAGTCCAGCCGGGCCGAGGCGGACGACGCGAAGCGTGTGTAAAATTACATAAGGGTGTCCGCAAAGTGAGCAGTCCTGGACTTGTAGGGTGCAGGATGGATACTTCGCGAACTGCCGTATCCCCATGGTATCCCCAGAGTAGGGTTTAGGGTTTGGGGTTTAGGTTTTAGGGCTTTAGAGAAGCTACGATACTGTACCAATACACTACGCGATGCTATGCTATAAGATAATTACTAGCTAGACCGGCCGCAACCACATCATGCTAGACTTCTCTATGCTGCACTTTTCATACGATATTGTTCTGCGCTGTGCCTGCCGAGTTATACTGTACTGTGCAAAAACGCTGCTGTACGGTACAAGCCCAGGCCCAGGGAAAGGCAAGACTCGACTAGACATAGAGACCCAGAGTCCTAGGCTGAACCGTCCCTTTTCGGTGGGAGGCTCCGAGCACCATTCCACGGCCCTAGATAGCAAGAGCCTAAATCAGACTGGAACGAGCCCGAAGGAAGAAAACTGAATTTACGCTGCCGCTTCATAAATGCAGCCATGGAAGCAGCACGAAGAAGATCACGAAAGTCTGGCTGACACGCTGCAGCACCGGGCGGGCCTTTGCGGACATAGGCAACACTGTGTGACATTTCGAGCCTTATCACGACCAGCGGCTATTGAAACCCTAAACCCGGCCTGAACCCCAACCGCGTCACTAATGGGTTTGGCTCAGGGTACCCTTGTAGTACCCCTGATAGCAACCCTTATGTAGCCTTCTACCCTATAGTACCCTTATAGCAACCCTTATTGCATGAAGACAAAGATGATGATGATGATGATGATGGCCATGACCATGACACATACGCTGGCGATGGGACCCCGATATTGGTTGTCGCATGGACGACGATACATATGAACATGAATTGTTGAAAAAAAAGTGGTGGAAGAGCAGCAGACGCACTCCAGTTGGCAACTGTAGATGGTTATAAGTACCGCACTTGGGGTTATAAGTATAATAGTTACCTTAGGGTTTCGGTGCTCACACTCGGGCAATCCAGGCGAGGCATGTGGTTCGGAGTCTGTCGAGTGAGACATCTCTAGTGAGGATGACTTGAAATCGTGCAAACAGACAATGAAGAGATCAAATGCACGTTCATCCCCCTCCCACAATCCAGCTGCTGATGAACAAGTTCGGCAAGTATGCCTAGGTAGAACCTGGATTCTGGGACTACAATCGGCACATCACAGTCACGGGGTATACGGTACGTGTCGACAGGCCATACAAGTTGTACTTACCAGGAGTGGTTTGAGGCAAACACTGTGATCTGTGAGTGGAAGTCACAAGGAACTTCCACACAAGTTGTTGGTCATTTCTTACAGGGTTCAGGTAAGGATAACAACCAATAAACATTATACAGGTGGGCGGGATTCCCCAGGTATTACTAAATGACCCAACTGTGTGACACATCTCTATCTCCTTGCATCTTGGAATGAGATCTTAGCCAGCATACTGTAATTAATGATGTTGACTTTGCCATACATGAACCAGGATGAATTCAACTGATGGTATGTAAATGAAAGTACTAATTAAAAGCCTTCCTGTTCTATCAGTACTGAATTAGTGCTTCATTCTGCCAAAATGGTTTAGGGTTTAGGTTTAGCGGATGCCCGGGAAAGCCCAATGCCGAGTTGCATTCGTAGGCCAGTTGCCAGCAAATGTGACCTGGTTTACACGGCTTAGGATTTAGGATTTAGGGTTTGGGGACACGTGTAATGGATGAAAAACGACATGCCGGTCGTTACGTCGGGCTGCTGTTGTTACTGTTGCTGCTGCTGTCCTTGATGCTGGTGTTGGTGATGGTGGTTTGATTGGGGCGGTCTATATTGCTCTGATTTGTGACTACCGCTGTTGGCATTGTGTGCTTCTTGTTGGCTTGTTGGAGGCGCCATTGGTGCTGGTGATGGTCTCAATGTTCTTGGCCACCCAGGCACTATGATCAGTTCAGCGGCCCGTGCCACCCTAAACCCTAAACCAATGATCTAGCGTAAAGTTTTTTCGAGAGCTTTGCAGTTCAAGTGGTTCGCTCAAGTGGCGGTTGGTGGCAATCCTGCTGCTGTTGTTCCTCCTTTGGTTTTTGACGTCGTTGTTGGTCCTAGTTTAAGGTTGTACACACTGTTGTATTTGCATTTTGCCTACTTCTGCAGTCCAACTACGGGGTGGAGCTCAATTCTGCGCCAGTGCTGAAGATGGCTTAGGGTTCCGGGATTAGCATCGCTTCGATGGTACCATGATAGCTAGATCAGGCTTATGGCGAACCTGAACAATTTTGGGGATACTGTCGTTGCTATTCTTTACTCAAGCCACTCCAAGTAACCAATAGTTTGGTCTCTTGGAAGCAACCGTCGCATCCTCTGTGGCACGTGAACAAGACCAAAAAACTGCTGCAATTTTTTCCGCCCCTCCAGACGCAAACATTTTCTGACACACTGAGGCATTAAACCCCAACCTGGAACACCAATTCATCCCAAAAGCCTAAACCCCTTAACCTTGAACCCCGAATATTCCCCAAACCCAAAACCCTCACCGACTCGCTCCGCCTCGAAGAGGGTATACATGGCGTGGTACGCTGTACCGTAGCGTTGCCAAATCCAAATCCGATCCTGCGTGCTTCAGGGCTCCCTAAGACTCCAATATGCCTTAATTAAGGAAAATAACTTAAATTATAGTAGGATCCCGAATGTAATTTTAAAATATTCCTTAAATAATGTATATTGGAGTCTCTGGGTTAGAGTCTGATCACAAGGCAGGACTGATAAGTCTGATAGTAGAAGGGCTTCTTCGGGCTCTTCATGATGAGGATCCTCCAAGCAACTGGCAAATGCAGCAGGGTCAACAGAACTAGCGACCCCACTTCGTGATTACTCCTCCCTAACAAGTGAGTGGAACCAGCCGGTGGAAGTAGGTGCAAGTAGGTGCAAGTAGCTGCAAGGGCAGTACCTCATACGGAAAACGGGTGGTGGGGCAGGGTATCAGAACAGCAGCGAAAAGACAGAAGAATAGCAGGAAAAACCATGAAGACTGGCAGCCTGCCTCTTGGCCCAACCTCTCCAACCCCCGAAGCCCCTCATTAAGCCCCATGTCCTATATGTCCTAAACCCCAAATCCTACCCCAATTCCGAACACCCCCAAGCTCGAAATCTCCGAAGGCTACCTCGAGGTTGGCAGTCGTGTCGGAGATGAAGTCTTGAAGCAAATTGCCCAGAACGAGCCTTAGAATCGGTTTTGAGCTTTGGGCTTAGGGTTTAGGGTTGCCAGGTTGGGAACTTAAAGAAAGGTTTCAATAGCCCTGTATAGGGATCTGCAAGGCTGAGGGGCTTAAGGGCCCGAGTGGTTCAACTCGGGTTTTGGGGCACTTGGTACTAGAATTGCAAGGAACTGTAGGAAGATGAAGCTTTTTTTCATGATTCGGGCGTCCGTTAGCAAAGCCTGGCCCCGGCACGATTTCGGACCGGGCGACAACGAATCATAGAATGAAGCGGCTTCCAGCATTCCAGCGCTGGTTGTGGGATAGTGTTCGCGGGTATCTGAAGGCTTCAAGATCGGAGAACTGGGCGAGCAGGGTCATTACAACTCCAACATCCTAAACCCCTTTGGCAGTTTCCTTGGCCCTGCTACGGTGCCTTGTAACCTTGGGCCCATGTCTTACGTGTGCTCTTAGTTGCTGCAAGCGCACAAACGCAAACGCAGCGACTTTAAAATGCAACCCGTCAAAATCCCCAAACACACCTTTTCTCTCTTCTCGGAGAGATTCCAACCGCAGAAAGCCAGCGATTTGCGTGGAACACTCCCAAGCGCTACCCAATGAAAAATTATCAGTGGGTGACGGGGAAAGGTATAGCAGCAGAACAAGGAAAAATCATTGGTGAGTCTTAGTTTGAGGCCTGAGGAGCTTTGGATCCGAGTCCTTACGGTTTGTCGGTACCTCTTTCCAAACGCTAGCGGTTTGGTGTTTGTTCCACACGCTAGCGATTTTCAATCGCACTTTGAGAGTCCTTGGGGAGCCGGGGGTCAAAGAACTTCGGTACCTGCCTTACCTCCTGCATTGTGCTGTTTGCTTCGGGACACTAAACCCTAAACCCTACTTACAGGATCATGGGACTTAGTAAGTAGGGTTACAAGTAAGGTAACTATACGTATAACTACTTATAACCCCAAGTTATTAAGTCCCATGACCAAGTAAACCCCAGAGACTCCAGTATCGCTAAATTAAATCAGATTAGGGATCCTACTATATTGTAAGGTATATTCCTTCATTGCCCTAAACCCTAAACCCTAAACCCTAAACCCTAAACCCTAAACCGTGAGTCTCAGGGACTCTGAACTTTAAACCCTGAACCCTCATCTCCTTGCCATGCCGCGTGCCGATAGACATGAATACGGCCAGAAGCGTCATCGACCATCCCAGTGAGGGAAGAAAGCAGTAACAGGCTTTGACCAAGAGCCTCGGATGCTTAATATGACAAACCGACAGTATTACCAAGATTATTCCTTAGGGTTCTTTCATATAACTATACCAACAAAGGAACCCGAATCCCATTCTAATTATGAGGCTCCCTGCATGGTACACAGGGGCTTTGATGATTCGGTGGTTCCATGAAGGGTTCGCAACAATCAGGGCTTAGCATGGGGGCCTCAATTACGAATTAGAATGGGCTTCTTGGGTGTGTTATGATGCAAACTATGATAGGGAACCGGAACGGCTTCTGATGCAAACCCTACCGGCTCCAATAGCAAAGAAACGGACTGAAGGGAGTTGTCTAGGCTTTCTGCCCTGGTCTCTCTGGTGTTTAAGTCAAGATCGGGTTGGTGATGGCTTCGGGCTTCGGCTTAGGGCCCAGGGTTCAGGGTATAGGAGTTAGGCCAGGCGAAGGGTTTAGGGGTTTAGGGGTTTGGGGTTTAGGGGTTTAGGGTTTAGGGTTTGGGTTTAGTATTTTGGCGACAACAGTTGTGCTGAATGAATGTTTAAGTTAGGGTTGGGATGTTTTGGCTCCCGCATGGCGCGTCTGGCGGGTTGGGCTGTTGCTTTCTGTCTTCGGGCGGAATGCAAAAGCGCAGCAGACCAACCAACAGGAACAACTCAACGCTGCATAGCCCAAAAACCCAAACCCTGCCTCGAATCCCAAGATCGCGAAACCGAAACCTCACGACTTTAAACTAAATCCAAAAGCCATAAAAACCCAACCCCCTCAATCCCCAAGCAAACCAACCCAAACGAAATAAAGGTTGCAATCCCAAACCATAGACTCCTCATAGAACCTTCACCGAACCCTTAAAGAATCCTTCAAGAACCTGTAAAGAAGCCTTAACCCTAGAGCTCTAAAGCCCTTCACCTAACTGAGCGGCTCCTGCACAAGTTCGTGCGCTATGTCTATATGGGTCGTTCTCTAACCTCGGGTCCACTTTAGGGTCCTTTCCAAAAGGGTGCCGTAGCATCAACCGAAACAGTGACCTAATTTACAGAACTACCCATATTCGGGTCCCCTCTTTGAAACCCTCATTCCTGAGCGGAAAGAACAAGCATCTCCAAAACAACCGTAAAATGCAAGAACGGTCGCGAGCATAATGCCTGTACATAACCGTTGCAAAACTCCATGACTATCACTCCCGAAATCCCTAAACCCCAACCCCCACCAAACCCCCAAACCCCCAAACCCCCAAACCCCCAAACCCTAAACCCTGAACCCTTTTTGCTACTCCTAAACCCTAAACCCTTATTTTAAGCACGGCCTTGCAGCGTATGCCGGCAGCCCTAAACCCCTAAACCCTAAACCAAAATCCGTCCGCCGGAGCGGCTGGAGCCCGCGGAAGAAACGAAAGGCTCGAACCATTCGGACGGCACGAAACGCTTTCCTGGGCTGCAAGGGGTTTGTTTTTGGTAAAGGGCCAAAATTTGGGGTTTAGGGTTTAGGGGCTTTCCTGGGCTGCAAAGGGTTTCCGAGGGGTTCTGGGGCCAAAATTTAAGGCTTTGGGTTCAAGGTTTAGGGTTTAGGGGCTTTCCTGCGCTGCCAGGTGTTTTCTGGTGGGTTCTCGCGGATGAGCTCGCTGGACGGTATCCCGAAGTCTATCCCCTGTGGCTGGCCGGCTTGGAGCGCGGCCCTCTCTGGAGCTATCCGGCCATTTGACAGCCACACGAAGGGCAGCGATGAATGCCTTACAATCAGTTGGGTCTTTGATGCCGGAAACGCGGGCCGCGTAGCGCGAAATGGGGCTTCTGAAAACTCCAGGATCCATTGCAAGTTGCCGTAGCCAGGCTTCACCTTCCTGCGCCAGAGACTCCCGCACCATGGCATGAAGAAACATTGGCCTTCGCCCCCAGCAGTCCCTGCACGGGTTCTTTTCATGGGATCTAGACGGGATCCATAAAGGGATCCGTGCGGCAGTTGCATGTTAAGGGCTTAGAGCCTTTCTTTAAGGGTTCTACTAGAAATAAATACCGATTTGTTCTGTAATTATAAGAGTGCTGCCAGAGGGATCAGGGTGGAGGGGTGAAGGCTTTATTCCGAGCCCTTGTCACAGGACTTGGTTTCAGTTGCCAGTGTGTTTACATTTCTATAGACATACAAAAAGAGGCACATACATACATACATACATAATTACTCAGAATCAGAATCTGTTTCCTCTATCCTGGTAAACTCAAGTAAGCTCCTCAAACAAAATTCAGCCTGCTTGCTTTCGGCCTCTGGCCCTGTGGCTTGTAGGGGTTTTGGGGGAGTTAGGATTAGGGTTTAGGGTTTAGGGTCCCTTTCAGGGTTCCTTTAAGGGTACTATAGGTCTTGGGGCTTTTAGGGGTTTCGGGGGAGGGTGTCGGGCCTAGTGCAGGTTTCACGGCTTAGGATTGGGGGTGCCGTGGGGCGTGAAAGGCTTGCGAACATCCGATGTTACACTCTGACGATTCGCCCATGAGGTGTTGTCGCGGGCGATCAAGGTGACTGACCTCAACCCAAGCACCCTCAACCCTAAACCCTAAACACTATTCCCAAAACCTAAACCTGATGTGAGGGCGCGGGCTTGGGAGCTTGTGGCACACACATCTCACGATGGTGGTCAGCCTAACTCCTCCCCTGCGATCTGATGGTGCGACCGTACGGCTCAGGTTTGCAAAGAGCTCTTGGCGGCCAGGAGGCACTGTACGCATCAGCCTCATCATCAAGATGTTGTTCACATCCCCTTGCATGACCCTTAGTCCAAGATGCGATGGATTCGGCTAGCGACACCAAGCGGGGGGGGGCGCTATAGGTGGAAGGTGTCACATACTTAGGGGCTGAGTACCTTAGCCCAAAAAAAGGTTAACCTTTTCAGTTAAGGTAGGGTTGTATAAACCCCTAAATGGTTAAAGGTTACCTACTCAGCTAGTAAGCATATAAAAACAACGGTAACGGTCAGCACAACTACACTCTTTAAGACTCCATCTTCAAACGAACCAGGTTCACCAGAGCACCTTGCATATGCAACAGAAACGACTTTAGTCGCAGACCTACAAGCAACAAACCCCATCGGCTGCTACTTCTCCTCTCGAAACGGTGTTGTTCAGGCACCTTCTGGAAAAATTGAAAGCACTCGAAGCTTCGTCCACACAAAAGAAGACAGAAGGAACGTCCTGAGAGAAAGCATGAAGAAGGCCATGTGCAAGCAGCTTCAATCGTTCCAGAAGCAAATGCAATGCCCAGAGCCTTGAGCCCTGAACTGGATTGGAGCCGTTCAACCCTCACATAATGATAATGGCCAACAAGTCGAATTTTGGCTGTTGTGTAGTGCATGTATAGGGAACATAAGGGGGATGAAATTTTCCTTAGGCCTTCGATGCGAGACTCACGAAGCCAAGATCTCAAGTTCCAAGCCCTGCAGCATCGGAAGAACGAGCCTTAAAGAAACCCTAAAACCCTAAACCATGAACCCTTAACCCTAAACCCTGAAACCCTAAAACCTGAAACCCCGAAGCCAACCCCTGCAGCATGGGAAGAGCGAGCCCCGCGCGTGATCTCGAGAAGACCGAGGATGACTAAGACGATGTCGAACCAGTTCCTGAAGGAGGTTTTGTTAGGAGTTAGGATTAGGGTTTAGGGTGTAGGGTTTAGGGTTTAGGGTTTAGGGTGTAGGGTTTAGGGTTTAGGGTTTAGGGTCCCTTTAAGGGTTCCTTTTCGGGTTCTATAGGTCTTGGGCCTTTAAGGGTTTTGGGCTTAGGGTTTAGGGGTTTAGGGTCTCAGCCGATGTCGAAGCAGTTCCTCAAGGAGGGGGCGTTTAGGGGTTTAGGGTTTGGGATTTAGGATTTAGGGTTTAGGGGTTTACGGTTTAGGGCTTAAAGTGATGTCGAACCAGTTCTTCCAGGAGGTTGTGCTAGGAGTTAGGATTAGGGGGAACCCTTGGGGATACAGACCCTCTCAATAAAATCTCTTCTAAGAGAGCCAGTCTCAGAAGTAAGGTTGAGAAGGGTACCCTTTAACGGGTCTCCCTAAGAATACCTGGGGTTTTGTCTCAATCATGGTACACTCTCAGCTGCCTATTCAAACACTGTAGCTCATAAGAGGAATGCAAAAAACAGACCATAAGACCGAAACAACCTCGCTTCTTGTACCGTCGGCTTGGGGTAAACTCCTACTTCAAGGGCCCGGATATGGGGATCCCTATCATAACTCATAACTCTGATTATGGGAAGGGATTTTCTGTACCCATGACAAGGGTTCCTAGAATCTAGGGCTTTCAGGCTTTTTGGGTATAGCGCTGAGGCTCTCTTCAGATATCCGAACGCGGCAAAGCCGTTGACCATACCCGGTTTCGCAGTTCAGGATTTGGGGCTCAGTGTTTGCAGTTCGGGGCTTGCGGTTCCGGTCTAAATCTGTAACCAATACTGCAACATGAATGCCTGCACCTGAATCCTAAGCCATAAAACCTTCCCCAAATCTGGCTTCCATCGCCACCAAGCCTAGCATCCCAGAGCCCAACCCGTGTCCGAAGCTGAAGCTTCGATTGCAAGTCATAGGGTTCAAAAGTGCCATTAGGCGTGGAAGCATCCTAAAATCCCAGGCCTGAAACCCTGTAATGTAGGAACCTGATTAAGAAACCCTGGGCCTATAACCCCAAAATAGTAGGATTCATATAAGGAACCCGAATAAAGACCCGAGGTTTCTTAATCAAGTTCCTACACTATACGATTCCTTTATGGCAGTAAATCGATACATCCTACAAAAATCCCCTTATATACACCTTGAAGCTGACTGCCAACCTTCTTCGCAACCCCATAAACACCGAAACGAAAACAAAAGCTAACAGGGACCCAGAAAAGGACCTAAACAAGAACCATAAGGTTGGGATATCCCACAATCCCCTCTTTAATTAAGCCAAGAAGATGGGGATATCCGGCCAGGTGGCGCTACATCCATGAAGAAGTTGCAGCGGATCACCGCGAGACGCAGAAGGAGTTCACCTCGGTTGAGGGCTTAGGGTTTAGAGACTTTGGGCCTTTACGGCTTCTGGGCTTACTGTAGGGTTTGCAGGATTACTGTAGGGTCATTACAAGGGCACTAGTTGAAAGAGGACTTCATTCTCGCGGCTTGGGCTAGAACGGGGTGTGACTAAGCACCGTAAACCCTAATAAACCCTAGTAAGCCCCTATGAACCCAAATACACCCTTATAAACCCATATATACCCCGGGAGAGGCTCAAGAAAGGACCTGCTCAAGACCTGGACCCCGACCGAGAGGACACTTCACACAACCTTGAGAACACTCTTGGGGAAATAGACCCTCTCAATAAGGTCCCTTTTAAGAGAGCCAGAAGTAGGGTTAAGAAGGGTCCCCTTTAAGGGGGGTCTCCCTAATTACCTAAGCACGATCCCCTACTTATCCCGAAAGGTTTTGGGTTTCAGGCTCCAGGTTTGGGATTGAGGCCACCACAAACCCAGACCCAGCACCCCCATACTCGAGGCCTGTGGTGGGGGGAGCAGTTTACATACCCTGCACCCGTAAGCCGGCCCGCAGGCTTTCAGGCGTACAATGTGAGGGTATGAAACGTCTTAGGGTTTAGGGTTTAGGGTTTAGGGCTTGCTTGGGGGACAAGGGGGCTTAGAAAGCAGGTTGTAAGCAAGGCTATATCAGTTCGGTAACCCGATTCGGAAGTATATCATACCCCTTATCAACACCATAACGGTGTATGGAACCCCCAGACCTGCTAGTAATCTCCCCCGAAGGATCTCAAGTAGACTAAAGCCCTGCTGCGCAAACATCTCTGAGCCTTGAAAGCCGAAGCCCTACGTAGGGTTTAGGGTTTAGGGTTTAGGGCTTAGGGCTTAGGGTTTAGGGTTTAGGGTTTAGGGTTTAGGGTTTAGGGCTTAGGGTTTAGGGCTTAGGGCTTAGGGTTTAGGGTTTAGGGTTTAGGGTTCAAGGGTCCTATGAGGATTCCAAGAGGGGTGCAGGGGATCTTGGCTCGAGAGTTAAGGATTTCCCTGAACCCGATAACACCGACCGCCTTGAGGATCGCTGTCTATGTCCATACACATCTTTTAGGGTTTAGGGTTCAGGGCTCGAAACCCTGAACCCGTAACCCTAAACCCTAAACCCTATAGTAGAAGCCAGAAAGTTGGAACATCAGTAGCCTCATGCCCTTAAAGTAAAGTAAAGGGAATCCCAGCATGAATCATCCTAAATCGATGTTCCAACTTTCTGGGTTTCACTATATACTTAGAGGATCATGGGACTTAGTAACTAGGGTTATAAGTAAGGTAAATATACTTATAACTACTTATAACCCCAATTAAGGTACTTATAACCTTACTTACTAAGTCCCATGATCCTTNGGATCATGGGACTTAGTAACTAGGGTTATAAGTAAGGTAAATATACTTATAACTACTTATAACCCCAATTAAGGTACTTATAACCTTACTTACTAAGTCCCATGATCCTTCAAGTAGAGTCGCGGGGGTTCAGGTTAACCCCACACAGAATCCAAGGGAAGCTGAGGCGCCCAAAAAGGCGAAAACGAATATCCGGTGGATGGTCGTAAAGTTCGGCGCGATTTCCTGGCTTTCTGTTTGGGATTAGGGTTTGGGGGTTTAGGGTTTAGGGTTTCGGTTGAGGGTTTAGGGTTTAGGGGGTTTGGGTTTGGGGTTTGGGCTTAGCGTTGCAGGAGACTTTTCGTTGGGATTATGCCCTTCACAGGTCCGTCTAGTCAGGATCCTACTATTGGGGGTCTATGTTGTGAAACTCCCTCCAACCCCAAACATGTTCCAATGCATAACAAGGCCTATTTCCAAGATTGAACACGTTACAACATAGCAAAACCCTGCCACTATAGGGGTTCTCCATAAATGCTTCCATAAACCCTCTGAACCCTACGTCCTCAACTCAACGCAAAGCCCAGAGCCCTAAACCCAACACCCTAACACATAAACCCTATGTGCCGGTAAGGGCTTCCTCCTAAAGTCGAGGGTTTGTGCGGCTTGAGATTGAGCGCTCAGGGTTTAAGGTTTAGTTTAAAGTCTAGGGTTGCAGACGGCTAGCTCTGGAATCCACTTAGTTGCTGAGTTCATAAGCCCCAAAAAGTGTACACTTTCAGTTTTATAGTGGGTAATATTATCCCGAAAAGTGTAAAGTGTATCCACTCAGCTACTAAGATCCAACAATGCACCAGAGAAGGGGTCCGAAAGCCCTGTTGCACTAGGGCCTTAGGGCTTCGGTTTGGGGTGCAGAGTTTAGGGTTCATTGCTGGACTTTCTGGAGCGGAGCATGATGAATATATATATATATATATATAGAGAGAGAGAGAGAGAGAGAGAGACTCTCGCAGCACTCATCATATTCAACCCATGCTCCAAATTTATGCCAAAAACGGCTCCAAAAACTCAACACCTGTAATCCCAGACCCTCATAACTTAACCCTAAATTAACCCTATCCTATCCTATAACACCCGGAAGAACAGATGCAAGAGAAGCTCCTCATAGCTCATGCTCTCGCCCATCCCCAGCTGCGACCCCAAGGCACGTCCTTCCAGAGATTCCACATCCCTTGACTAAGCATTGGGCGTACCTGGACCCCAAATAACCTACCTTTTGCGGGACTTATAGAAGGCAACCAGGAACGGTGAAAACGGAAAGTTAGTTATACAGGTTTCGGCGCTCACACTCGGGCATGTGGTTCGAGGTCTGATGAGTGAAACGTCTCTAGTTATAACAGGTTTAGGGTTTAGGGTATCAGGTTTCGGCTCACTCTGGGACGCGCCAGGCGCGGTTCTTGGTGCTTAGTCGAGTGGAGTTGAAACCCAACGATACAGCTTTTCTGGAGGAACTAAGTTTTTCTGTGTTTTTCTGCAAAAACTAAGTTGCTTTATGTTTTCCTAGAAAAAGCTAGTAGAAGTTCAACATGCTCGAGGTCTGGTAAAGTAAAAAGCGAAGTGCCTAGGTAGGTACCCAGACCTTCCAAAATCCCTCAAATATTACTTTATACCATAAACACAGCCAGCCCTTAACCCTAAACGCTAAACCCTAAACCCTGAACACTAAACCCTGAACCCTAAACACTAAACCCTTACTAAACACTAAACCCTAAACACTAAAACCCTAAACCCCAAACCCCAAAAGATTCTAGAATGTATGGGCGCTCGGGAGCCTGTTGGGGTTCTTTCTCCAGCTCTTAGTTGCTGAGTTCATAAGCCCCCAAAAATGTACACTTTTCGTTTTATAGTGGGTAGTATTATCCCAAAAAGTGTAAAGTGTATCCACTCAGCCACGAAGAGCTGAAGAGATTACTTTGAAGCCTAGAAGACTTGTCCTACGACCCAGACATCTTGAAGCTACTGCACGGGCCTTGATAATTAGAATAAGGTTTTGGGCTCCTTTATAGTACATTTATAATAAGAAACCCAATTTCATGAATACCACAGCCGGCAAGAAAAGAGGTTGTTCCCGGATCGACGAAGCCCCCTACAAGGTATGGAAGAGCCGCTAGGGTTTAGAGGCGTTTTTTTAACAGGTTTTTAGGGATGATAAGTAAGGCTGAGTGTTTGGAAGACAGGTTCAGACTTCTTTGTGAGAGTCCGATATTGTCTGAAGGTCAGAGAATAAGACGGACCCTGACTATGATTTAAGGAGGATTCATCAAGAGCCTTATGCAAAGCCATGCAACCTTGTAGAACCTAGTGGAACCTGAATAAGCACATGTTGCAGTCGCTGGCTTCAGTCAATTCCGGAAGCGTAAGCTAGGGGCAACAAAAATTAAGCAGGATGAAGTTAATATGATAGGATGCTTGTTCCAGTGAGAAACCCTGAGGTATAGGGGCCTTCCATATTAGCATCTGGTTGTCAGCGGGGTTGGGACACGCTTTATCTTGCGATGGTCGCAATAGATTCCAACACCCCGCTAGTGTGACACTACAACGTGCGGTTGCGTCATACGCTGCTACAGACTGCATGTTAAGTCACGACGCTCATGCATTGTGTGCATGTTGTGCCGCATGGTTCAAAATTGTACGACTTGGTTTGTTTAGTTTGCAAAACTGCGTTGCGCAGGCCTTCTAAATCATCACGGCGGAGTTGAGCATGACCTTTAAGGGCTGTAGGGTTTTAGCGTCTCCCTTTCTCTTTTGCGGGTTGGAGGGTTCAGGCTTAAGATTTCAGGATGACCTGTGGGCTGTTGGCTCTCTACACCTTTGACCCTCAAACAAACCACCCCAGGAACCTGGCTCAACCTACCATCGTCAAGCCCCACCTCAACACCTTTCGACCCCAAATCCAACTCCAAATCACTGATTCAAGATGTCCCTCAACCCTAGAATGCTAATACACAAACCCCTAAGCCCGTGTCCTCGACCCTAAATTCCTAAACCAGAAACCCCTACACCCCGCTCCCAGATTGCCCCTACGCTCAAATCCTTATGATCAGGGACGCACTCGGACAAATCCTTGTAAGTGCCTGTAAATCCTTCTGACTCCCTGGAACACCTTTTCAAAAGCAGGATTTTGGCTTTACGGTTTTGAAGCCTTCTGGATAGTGCAGCGATTGGTGGGAGAAACCGAGGCACCAAAGCTGCTGCGAGGTAGTCCACGTAGGGAAGAAGCCTCACTTGCTTTGCCAGGGCTGGGGTTCCAGGGTTCAGGATAGATTCAGGGTTTGGGGCCCAAAACATGGCTCAAAGAAACAGCCATTTTCTGCAAAATAGCACCATCTAAGCCTAGTTCCTCTGGTTGCTTTAGGACTTGACACTTTAGGTTTGCTGGTTATGAACCAATGTGGGGGATGGCGAACCTGTGACGATACTGAAATGCGATGGCACAGGGCTTGCAATGCCTCTCCGGATCTGCACGCCTTCTAGCAGATTTCCTAATATTACACTCGCCATCGTGGGATCTCTAGGCTCATCCGAATCAACGAATCCGAACCCCAAAATGAGACCCTCATCACCGCACTTTCTTGCACCTTGAGTCACCGGTCGTGTGGCGTTTCATCCTTGCGCAGGGGCCCATGCTCACCTGCACATGCCGGCACACCTGCACTCCTCCTCGTCAAATCTTCGCTTAACGAGCCGAGGATTTGGCGCACATATGGTGTGCNCACATATGGTGTGCACAAAAACATGCATCCATCTGAGGTTGGACTATTCCTTCGACCTCGGATGATATAATTACGGCTCGGCACCAACCCGTGTCCAGGACCAGTGATTGAGCACTCTTACACCACATTTAGCTTCTCTCTCGAGCTTTCCAGCTTGACTCGCGAAAGAGTCTTCGTCAGCCCATCAGCCGGAATCAACTCGCCACTCATATGCAGCATCGGGATGCCATCGTTCTTGAGGTGATCTCTCAAGTAAGAACACCTCATACCAAAATGGCGCGTGCGAGCCGGCTGCACATACTCCGATCCCTTGGTCAGGTTACTCACGCAAGCCGAATTGTCCCCGTACAACTCCGTTTCAACGCTTCTTTGCAAGAACTTGTCCAAGAACATCTTCACTTGCGTTCCAAGCTGATACGCCGTCGCAGACGCTTCCACCTCAGCCTCGAATGCAGAATAAGCCGTACGGGATTGGCGTTGGGTGCGGTATGCGATGACCTGGTCGCCAAACTTCACCACCACACCCGTCCTTGATCGCGATGCCCCTGGAGCGAGCGATGCATCACCGAAGATCGCAAGCTTGGCANCCGTCCTTGATCGCGATGCCCCTGGAGCGAGCGATGCATCACCGAAGATCGCAAGCTTGGCATCCTGAAGGTCTCCGCCGGCCTTGAAGAAGAGCACCTTATTCCTGGTTCCCGCAATGCACCTCCACACTTGCATGGCTAGCTTATACGTTTTTCGCGGGTCCACCGTGCTCATACACGACAAAGCCCCAACTGTTGCCAGCAAGTCCGGTCTCGTTCTAAGCCCTAACCAGAAAAGGGAACCAACCTCCGACTGCGCACGATGCAGGTCGGCNGTCCGGTCTCGTTCTAAGCCCTAACCAGAAAAGGGAACCAACCTCCGACTGCGCACGATGCAGGTCGGCACCATACGCATCGTCACGAGGTGCCGGCTCCGTCTGTCCTTCCACCACTTGCGGGAGGTTGGCAGCTCCTTTGACCGATGTCCATCCGCGTCGTTCCAGCTCCGTTTCTACCCAAGGTTGTTGATGCAAAGCCACACCTCCTTCAATGCGTTTGATCACCATTCCCAGAAACTGGAGCTCTTGCTTAACCGGAACTTGTTTGTCACCAATCTGAACCTTTTCACCAACCTTCAACTCATCACTCGGCAGGAACCCTTGAATCTTCGTCTGCCAAGTTTTCAACAGCACCTCTGCCAAAGCTCGACACAACGCCACTGGTCCCACGATCAGGCCGTCATCAACGTACATGTCGAACACCCCGCAAAAGGACTCTGACTCACCTTGCTTCCTGATGGCCCACACCCCGGACGAGATGGGATCCAGGAAGAACGTTACGCCCTCAGCGTCCTCGAACGTTCTTCCATCCAGCTCTTCATTCCGGCAAACCTCCCAAAGCTTCGGACCCTTACGCAGCCCATACAGCAATCGACGAAGTCTNAGAACGTTACGCCCTCAGCGTCCTCGAACGTTCTTCCATCCAGCTCTTCATTCCGGCAAACCTCCCAAAGCTTCGGACCCTTACGCAGCCCATACAGCAATCGACGAAGTCTCCAAACCTTCGAGGGCTGAACCAACCCTTCCCTGGAAAGCACCTTTGGTGGCCTGACAAAAGTGGTGTCGTTGTCCATCTTTGCATTCAAGAATGCGGCCGTAATGTCCAGGACCAGTCCGGTCCAGCTCGCATGGCTGGCCAGACAAGCTGCGCTCCACCTGATGTGCTCAATGGCCGGATTGGCACTGGCATTATCCGGATCATGACCAAACGTATTCTGCNTGTCCAGGACCAGTCCGGTCCAGCTCGCATGGCTGGCCAGACAAGCTGCGCTCCACCTGATGTGCTCAATGGCCGGATTGGCACTGGCATTATCCGGATCATGACCAAACGTATTCTGCTCATAATTCCCGCACACCACAATCCGTGCCTTTGCCCTCCAAGTGCTCAAAGGTTCTGCTGGATCCACCTCGGCATCATCCTGAAGCGGCTTCTTAGATAGTACCACTTTGGACGGCAGCACCTTCGCCCCGGGGGGAATATCGGCCTCCTCCCACTCATCGTAGATCTCCTTGGCCTGAAGGGTTTCCAGCTCAGGCTTCAACCCTTCATTCACCCACTTCATCTTCTCATCCGCCGGTGTTCGAGGATCAGACAGGACTCGTGCATCAATCGTGTCAGTCACGAGCTGAGCAACCTTCACCTCTGCACGATTCATCTCCTGCTCAACCTCGTACGACAGGATCTTGTAACGATCCGTCCTGTCATCACCCTTCGCTACCCTTTTCTGAGTCACAGGTGCAACCGGCAGTGGCTCCTCCTCAAAGTGGTCATTGACAGATGCGCGTGCTACAAACGGCAATCCCTGTTCTTCATGCTGCCCTTGCTCACGCTCTTCCACCGTAAGCATTCCCAGATCTACCCCAGGATCCCGGACAACCTCTCCATCCCGAACTTGCCCAGAAGAACTGACCCAGATCAAATCGCCCAGAGGTGTGACATGCGTTCGCCACTGCTCNCCGGACAACCTCTCCATCCCGAACTTGCCCAGAAGAACTGACCCAGATCAAATCGCCCAGAGGTGTGACATGCGTTCGCCACTGCTCAGGCTTCTTATCAATCACAGCCGGCAAACGTGCGGTAATCAAGTGCTCCTGACCAGCTCTATTGACCAGAACCAATGCGCCCTGTACTGCAACATCAGACTGAGCAAGAAACCGGCCTTGTTCACCCCTGGGATCAAAAGGTCCTGCTCCCTGCACGGTCACGGCAACATAATCCCCTGGCTCAGGTAGCTTTCCCTGATGTGGACGGTTCAATGCCCCGTCCCTCTGTCGTCGCGCAGCCTCAGCCATCGTCAATGGCCAGAACTTCTTGTCCACGCCTCCTCTGATCAGAAAACCCCGAGCACGCTCCTTCAACAGCCCAACAGTCCTTTCTGCCAATCCATTGGCCTGAGGATCAAAGCCAGTGGTCNGGCATTAATCCCTTCAATCACCCTCTGGGCCAAGAATTCGCGCGCTTTATCCGAGTGGATTCGTACAACCTGAGGCCGCTCCCCACAAATCGCCGACACCTGTGCCAGGATGCTCTGTATAGAGAGCTGAACAGTTCATTCCACAGCCTTCGCTTCATTGGTCGCACGAAATGCAACTGCAAGTTCTCATCAATCCGAAACACAGCCACCAATGCATACTTTGTACCATCATACGCTG
>BGNK01005481.1:0-31021 GCA_003297005.1 Symbiodinium sp. clade A Y106
GACCAGGCTGCGCCGCTGCAGCACTGTCCAGCCGGCGAAATCGCCGGAAAGGTCCAAACCATCATTCATCGCCCGGCGAAGAATCGCCAGGGCGCGATGGAGGTCGCCACGGCCGGTGGACATGGCGTCGGGAGGAGAATACCGGAAAGCTGAAAACCGTCGGGAGACGTGGAGCAGCAAGCGGCTGCGGCATCCACGTCAAATGCCGGGCTTGTGCATGCGCACACACGTGTGCTACACAACAAGCTCTGATTCACATCTTGTAACGGCGGGGTCATACATTCTGACAGGAAAACCATACATTCAAGCAGACTTCCTTGCCGGTGACCTCGACTCTCACAACGCAAGGGTCCGTCCAGCTGCAACCGTTTGCCGGCTAGGCAACAGTACAGCACGCCGTCAAAGTTTATCTTGCAGGCTGGCGTCTGAATGCATGCCGTCAGGATTGTGAAAAAGTTGCAGCTGAAAGACCCTTGCGAAGGCTTTGCATTAGGACGCAGTGCGATCTGCACGATCAATATGCAAGGTATGCTCAGAGCGCGATTGGCCTCACTGAGACGAAGCAAACATGGCTGACAACGCAGTACAAATCGGCAGACCATGCTGTGATGATCCTCACCAGCCCTGGCCCCCTAAACCCCAAACCCTACAGTAAACCCTAGCCGCTCTGAGGCCGAGGCTTACGACGCGACATGCACACAGCACGGCTTACTACCACAGCAAGCCACAATGCGACCCATCAGAAAAGCGATCACAAAGGAAAATGCAGATACGCTCCATGTTTCACCAACTTGCCCGAACTCGCGACCACAATTGCTACATTAAGCATCCCCCTGAGTCTGTGTGGCTACTGGCTCGCAAGGCCAACCAAGCGTAGCAGGTTATGAGGGTCAACCATTATGGCTCCCTGGCGATTTCAGCAAGAGCTGCAGAGAGAGCTGGGAGGCCAAGGCCATGCGTCTTTCACTAGACTCGCTAGACTCTTCTGCTGAGAGCTCGCGCGCAGGCTTGTCCGTGGGTGGTGGCTGCCGGCCCGCTACCGACGCCCAGCTTGCCGGGTACTTGTACCTCCCATCGGAATCGCCGTCGGGCAACGAGGCTCCGTCAACTTAAATTAGCGCATGCTGCTGTTGTTGCATGCTGCTGTTGTTAATTGTCATAGACTGGCAATGATAAGCACAATATGTAATCTCATGATCCAAGTGCCATGAAAGGCAATACCATGTCACTGTCTCCACGTAGTCGCCACCCTGATGGGCATCGGTCGTGACCATGTGCATTAAAGTCTTCCGACATTACCTCCCATTGTGCACACTACCACATCACTAGTTGACTGCCTTGCTTAGGAGGACTGTGCACGGTTTCTCAGCTTTCGTCGAGATTGAAAGCAAGGCTGAAGTGCATTACGAACTGCCGCCTTCTGACAGTATCTGATGCGTTTACCTCTCATCATTCCCAAGTACTTCTGAGATGTGAAGTTTGCTCTTCGGCCTCAGCGCGTTGCAAAGCTCATCCTCAGCTTCAGAACTCATGCATGCATGTAAGTGTGCATGCAAGCGAAGCTAATTGTCACCCGTGCAGTTGCCACAACCGATGCCTGACTCGCTTGTTGCATCAGGGCTCCACCAAACTTGTCTCATCGTCGCTGGCGTCGGGCTCTAGGGTTAACCGACGTGCCTCCGTGCGAGTCGTCTCAAGCAGATCAATGGGGGACGAAGTATGGCACGCTGGTGGGATTCTGCTCCGACCTCCACGGCTGCAATGAGGCTGCGCCGCATCGAGCGGGAGCAGCGAAGCAGCGAGTACCTTGCAGAAGCTATGCAGTGCTACGCAGTTACGCAGTCTGATAAGCATGGGCTGACACTAGAAGTGTTTGGCGGTGTCGGTGTCGTCGGCACAAGTCGCAAGTTTTCAGCACTAAGGCCACTAAGGCTCTAAACAGTTGATGTATCCAAATGTCAGGATGTACTGTACCTCCATATAGCGCCCAAGCAATCGGTGGCGTATCCGGAAAATGGTGACCACATGTGACCATCGTGCTTTCGCAGCGCGCAGCATAAAGCATGGAGCACATCTCGGGCGTCACGACGCGGCGTGTCCGCCTCTCCAGCGGAACATGGCCTGCAGGGTGGATTCGGATTGACAGACAACTGGTCCAGCAACCAGCAACGAATGATGCCACATTGCATCCAGACTCTACCGCCACCGAGTAAGTTTGACAGCCTTGCATGGCTTCTGCGTTTGTAGGCGCCTGTAAGTCTTGTCTCGTCCCAAAGTATAGTCTTCGGACTACCGGCATTCTCATCAGCGGTGCTTGTCTTGCCTACTCCAAAGAAGAGGTGGATGTACTCCACTGCAAACGAGTGTTGCACCTCAGAGCAAAGTAACAAGAGACCACCCATGGATCATTCAATTCGCACCTCTTGAGACCCCCAGCCCTAGCACAGCTGTGATGGCTGACGATTGAGCCCCACGCCTGTACGTCCCAAAGCATGCTGGCCAAGCGACCGCCGAAATCCTCAGGCTGACGGTACCGCTTTATGCTTTTGCCTTGCATTCGCCTAACCCTGAGCAGACCCCTCAGCCCGGCAATCTACCGCAGCGGCGGCACCGGCGGGCTGACTTCCTCGGCCAACAGCACCTCCAGTTCTGTCCGCTCCTCAGACCACGGTCTGTTCACTTGGTCACATAAGAATGCATCAAGCTTATCTCCGGGAGTTTCCAGTGCCACGAAACCGCAAGAAGCTCATGTGCCTGCACCAACTTTCAAGCTCTTTCAGGAAGAACCCAGTGAGCCGTGAACGCAAAAGCCGCACTCAGGCATCGAGGGAAGTCGGGAAGCCTGACCAACCCCATCTCTCCTTGGTGATCCGCCGCCGTTTGGCAGGGACGAGCTGGGAGTCGACTTCCGCCATCCCTCGCACACATGGAACACACAGAATGTGGTGGCTACAGCTCGGGCACAAACTGGCATAATTCTGATCGAAGCTGCCGTTGCTTGGCCCTGCTTTCTTGAAACTGGGGCAGGCCGGTGTCTTCAAGGTCTAGATCCTCATGTAGACTGGCCTTCGTCAGCCACGCAACCGGTGATTGGAATTCAGGCTCTCGGAGTTCTGGCAGTCTTGTATCGTCACCGTACTTTCTGCCTCTGCTCGTCTGTTTCGACAGCTAGCAGCTAGTAGTGCTGGGTAAGGGGAAATGGCCCATCACGGTGTCTCTTAAGTTCCGGCACTATTGCGACAACGAACACTGCAGCAAACTTGAAATGGTTCGAAGTGCCACACTGACCTGAGACTGCAATCATTCTATCAAGCCAGCAGGGGCTTGCAATCTGACCTCCGCACACTATGCACAACTTCCAAAGCGCGGGGGGGGGGGAGGCAGTGGTACCGGCCTTGCAAGATCTTGCAAGAAGGAATGGTTGGTAGTTACAGTTGATCATGACATTTTTTTTGCCTCCCGCCTGGCTAGGACGAACCTACGATGCAGGGTCTGTTGACTGGATTACAAGGAGAAATCATGACATTTAGGGCTATCGTCCTCTGACAAAATGCAAAGATGCAGCCTTTGGCGTGCGTCGCCGCCAACACCTGTGATGTGAAGAATGCTTCGTCAACTGTGGGATAGATGCCTCGTGGCACTTGCCACGATTCGCCATGTTTGCTGCTCTGCACGACTTGGGGTCTGGAAGTTGAGAGGGGCTCCTAGTTAGGTCTCGACTCGCCAGACAAGCACAGCTTGATTCATAGACCGTCTGAGCAACGCGAAACTGCGTAACCAGGCAGATTTCCCATCCCCAAGCTAAGATCGGCATCATCCAGCGTCCACCAAATGGAGACGGCATTCACTCCAGTACTCATCGAAGAGGCTCAAAGGAGTGCTCAGACTATAGACGCCCCCCCCCCAATCAAGCATTGCATGCAAGCAGGAGGATGTTGGATCGCGTCGCTACCCTGGCAAAGCCACGTAAACTCTTGCGAGCCGAGAGGCAGAGCTCGAGAGCTCAACTGCCGGACCCGCAGGGCTGGGAAGAAAAGTTGGGCTTTGGAGCCAGCACCCCCAAGCACCAAGATACCCTTCGTGTATCTTTAAATATTTTTATACACGTATACATATGTATGCATGCATGCATGTAGACAGAGGCAAACAGATATGTCTGTATGTCTGTATGCATTGATGGATGGATGGATGTGCAAAGATATATAGACAAACAAGTAATTACATAGCACATGTTTTTTTCGTTTTAGCACTCGCACTCGAGAAGCTCAGGCGGGGCTGGAAAGATAACATTGATAACATATATTCACATATGTACATACATGCATGCATGCGCGGACGCATGTATGTGTGTATGTATGTGCGCATATATACTCATATATGTATATATGAATATATGTATATACATGTGTTCTCACACATATACACATGCGTTGTATAGATAGGTAGGTAGACAGATAGAGAACATGATAGATAGTGTGGTAGTATATAGTGTGCCAACCAACAGTCACACTATATGCGTACATTATGTGTATAAATAAATGCACACATATTATATATATATATATATACATACAGAGTCCAAGATACATATACATGTATGCATATATATATATATATATACACGTGTGCATGTATGCTTATGTACGTACGTACGTGCGCATGTATGTCTGCATGTGTCATGTATGTCTCAGAATGTATTGCTTCAGAGCTGGGCGTCGGCTAGTGTGACCCCTAGACATAACGGAGGCAGCTGCCAGTCTATGGTATAGTATACATAGTTACGATGAAAGCCTCAATCGTAACAGATCCGCAAGTCGTGCTCGGATGCCTGGCCTTTCCGGATACGGCTACACGTCTTACATGTCACGGGCGTACGGACTGCTCGCGACATAGTGATTCTTTTCCTGACCTTGCATGATGTCTGGATGGTCCCCTGAAGCCATAGACACCACCATGGAAGGGACTCGAGATCTTCCGTTGTAGGGGCTTGAGTGGCTAGTTAGTTGAGTTTTGCGAGTGTCTCGGGGCGACAGGGCTGCACAACATCCAGCAATCTCCGAGAGTCGACGGCACTGCAAGTGTCCCAAAACCCTGAGCTCCGGCCATGCTCCTATGCCAAATCTACCAAAGCCTAGGGCCTACTTAGACTCCAACTGATGCAACTGCACGGGCCGGCAGGAAGCTCACATGAACTGAGACCTGCTCGGGACACTCGTGTTCGTAGTCGTCTGATGCAGAGCTCACCCTAGGGTATCTCTTAAGGGCTTGATCACCACCTGATCAGTTCATGTGAGAGATGGCCCATGCCTGACCGACGAAGTCCAGGCATTGGGCACGCTGAAAATGTCCCAGGTAGACCAAAGCTTCCCGAAGAAGCGGCTGTCTGGAAACTCGTCATGTTTCTTTCTGGGGTCGTGGTCTACCCAGAAGTCGGCTTCTCAGCCGAAAAGCAGTAGCTCTCGTTGGCCCAGGCCACTTTCCCAAACGAGGCCATTGCTTTGGAAAAGGAAACTCCTGTGGAGGGTCCCCTCGCTCTTTCAGCAGGGTGAAAGGACTGTTCGGAGCTACTCGGACGAATCAAACATGATGTGGCGCTGTCGGTACTGCTGTGAGACACCGCCAAACTGGCAGCAAAAGAGGCTCTCGCAGCAGCCGCTGCAGAGAAAGCACAGCATTGGATCTAGGCGAAGGCACACTCCCGCGGACATGTCAGCTGCCGCCAGTGACTTGCGCGCATTTGCAAGGTGAGTGAGTTCTATCGGCTGAATTCGTGATCCTCTACAGTCACTGACGGATCTGGCAGCTCCAGAATACTGCAGAGAGGTCAGGTCTCACAACTGCCCCCCTGCAGGAGCCCTGCAGCCTCACAGGCTGGCTCCGAACTACCGCTTCCCCAGTGTTCCGCCTGCTGTGCCTCGGAGCAGGCGCATGAAAACAACACAGCGTCTTTGGTACAAATCTATGTCGTTGAGCCATGTTGCCCTGCATTGAACCAGCAGTGTGCTTTGACCACCTCGGCTCGGTTCAGTCAGACAGGTAGTACTTCTCTGCGAAACCGAAACTGGAGCGCATGCCTGCAGCATTGTGAGCATCAACAGTTGGAGTGCCAACTCTGTGTGTGCCGCACTCGTGATCCGATGGCCGCAGCGATGCATTGAAGCTCGCCAATCTGAGCAATCTAAGCCATGCACTTGTTCTCGAACACGATGTTCTTCCCGCCCACGCCAGAAGCCTTCTTCCTTGGCACACATGCAACTCTTCCGTGAGTCTTTGCCAGTCTGAATTCACGAAGCTCACATTGGTTTTTCTTTCGATCCGCGCGCGACGGCAGCCGAAAGAATTATCAAAGCAAGCGGGGATCCCTCCGCATCTCTCCACGGTCTTGGAGCTCCTTTCGGAAAGCTTCAATATGTTTCACCGCCAAGGAACGTGTGAGTTCTGTTCTTGTTGCTGATGCAGACTCTGTCCGCCTCTTCCTTTGTCATCTTCCTGATGCCTGGAAGGACTGGGCAGGCAAGCTAGCTCACTAGGACCAAACCAGCTAATTACCTGCGTTGGGTTCAGAGTTCGGTTCCGTCGCATGGGCCCTGCTCACCCTGAAATTCGACACCTTGGGAGCTGGATGAGAGCCCACTCACGGCAAGCGTCGACTAAGCGTCAAGTAATATGGTGACGGCAAAAGCGTTCCTGCCCCCCCGTTGTGATTGCTTCCTGGGCAGACCTTGCCTAGACCACGTCGTCCTTGCTTGGATCGCCAGCCAAGGATGCCTAGCAACTCGAAACGATACCAATCTGATTTTCTCAAAGGAGAAAGCTCAAAGCAAAATGGACTTGCTGACCGGCAACCTGACATGCCTTCAAATACCTGCATGCCCAGCCTCCGATCTCGCAGCCCGGGCCAGGATCCAGCGAAATGTCGACCTGCACAGCTGGATGACTTTGCAGTTCCCCCGATGCCTGCAAGTACAGATTGCGCTTGAACATGCAACAACGCAAGAATGTTCTCAAACAGCAGCAATCACGTCATACTTACTTCAGAGACAACGCACTCATTGCGACAACATACGTCGACGACAACTACTGCTACTACTGCTAGCAGCACTACTGCTGCTGAATCCACTGGGCGGCTGGTACCACCAACCGACGACGGCTGCTGCTACTGCTACTGCTACTGCTACCGCTGCTGCTGCTGCTGCTACTACTACTACTACTACTACTACTGCTACTACTACTATTACGACAACTACGACTACGACTACGACGATGACGACCACGACCACGACCACCAGCACCAGCACCACGACTGCTGCTACGACGACGACTCCTACCGCTCCACTACCACTACTACTTCTGGCCCCTAGTACATACGGGTACTTATTCCACCTACTGCTATTGCTACAAGTACGAAGAAAGCGGCGCAAACGACTGCGAAAATAACGACTTCGGCTAGGGCCAGGGCTACGGCTACTCCTCCTCCTTCTCGATCCTTCTGCTGCTACTACCGCTACCACTACCAACTACGACGAGGACGACGACTACCAATTTCTACTTACTACTTTTTGGCACTCGCGCTTACTACTTGCTACTACTACTACTACCACCACTACTACCACTACCACTACCACTACCACTGCCACTGCTACTGCTACTGCTACTACTACTACTATACTACTACTACTACTACTATTACTACTGCTACTGCTACTGCTACTTCTACTACTACGATGCTGCTGCAGCTAGAGCTACTATAGCTACTGCTACTACTAGTATGGCTGAGTTCACGTAGAGCATTGTGCATCTGCTTGCGGACTACTGCAGCAAGTTACGTGACGACTGTCGCCACAATGCCACCATGTCCTACCGACCGAAGGCGGATGACGCAAGAAGGCGGCGGGACCTTGATGAAACGCTCCCCCTTGCGAGTCACCACCTGAACAAGCTGCGCTCTTCAAGATGGACTGGCAACCCGGTTCGGGTGTGCAGTGCGCTCGACCGACGCGTGCGACACAGTTTTGAGCGTGGGCTGCAAGCTTCGAGGCTCAAGCTACAAGTAGGTTTGAAACCAGACTCACCTGTCGTCCCACAAAGGTCAACGAAACAACCGCAACAGGGACATGGGCAAAGCAGAGTGTGTTGTCCACTTGGACTATTCGGCAAAGTCGCTTTGTCGTCCCGGAACCTTTCCTGTTGCCCTTTGCGATCCGCAAGTTGACGCACCCCCGCAAAGAGGTTCTTCGTCTTCCTCGGCTCGGGCAAGATGCCAACACGGTGACCGCGTCTGCTCTTGCACGCAGCATGAGGTCCCGTGCTCTCGCCCTCTCCCCCCTCCTGCTCTCTCGTCTGTTCTGGTCCCTCTTCAACATCGCATGGCAAAATAAGCGAAAACACACCGTTCTAGGTGCTGTCTCACTGTCCACCACACCCTGCCCATGGGAAGGGCAGCTGCGCAAAAACCCAGCTTCAGACTCCCTCCTAGCCATGGCGGAGTGTTACGAAAGCTTGCATGGGATCCAGCCAGCACAACTGCAAAACTTGCTTTTCTTTTTTCCGGGGTGCCCGCGATCGTGGAGCTGTGTCTGAGGCACGCCCGGCACACCCACCATGAACTGGCTGATACCGTGTGGCTTTGCAGGCGGAAAGCCTTCTCTCCCTTTCCTTCTCAGGGCTTTGGTGCCTTCTCTTTGCTTTGCTTTGTTTTGCTATAGGGGCATAGGCCGAGGGCAGTCCCCTCGACCCCCACGTGTGCGCAACCTCATCCTTCATCTTGACTCGCCTTCTCTCTTTCTTTTCTTCCCTCTTGTTCCACACAGACAAAAGGAGCGGACAGCCCACCCCTCCGCACGCAAGAGGGCACTGGTCAACCAAGTCTGATGCAAGTCAGGCAAGGGATTGTGAGTGCACGCAATTGCACGCAACGGTTAGCCCCCACCTCAGAGCAGCCGAAGGGCTTGGACATCTTTTCCTCCTGCCTCTGCACCGCATACCTGCCCGTTGCTCAAACTCGAAGACAAGGGCTGCCTGCCTGAACCCCTTCGTCATCGCAAGTCTTGCGTGCATGGTCCTGGCAAACAAGTCCCTCTTCTCTTGCTCGGAGAGCTGATGAAGTTGTGATCCTGAGATGGCGACAGAGTCTGAAGGTAGACTGTAAACTGTAAACCGCCGGATTGTTGTCCATGGAGCCGAGCGAACTCTCACACTTCCCTCAACCCCGCAATACAGGCCAACTGCAGGAGCCAGTTATCTGCTTACACGAGCAATACATCGACCGTTCTAATGGAAACCGAGAGGACTTCTGAAGCAAGCTTCGCGCCGACTGGGAAAAAGCTACGACGTCAACTCAAGTTTTCTGCCAGCATCGTGGGGGGAGAACCGGCCCAGCACTGGAGCTTCCAGAAGCCTTGGGGGTGGACGTCTCTTCGCCTTCGCACCTCGGCGCGCATGGCAGTACCGGCGTGTCGGTCCTCAGGTCTCTCTGCCTATCTCTGCCTCTAGGCTTCCCATGGCTTCCCTCCGTTCAGTCGATGTCACGTCCAGGGCAGCAGGGCAGCATCAACCAAGCACAAGCACACTTGTCCGGACTTACAGTGCTTCGGTGCGACGAGTCGTTTCAAGTCACGATGGGCTGAACCTTGGGCCTGGGGAGGGTGTCGGCAAATCCTCCTCGTAGGGCCTTCTTGGCTCGGCCCAAGGAGGCTGAGCCTGGCGTGCGGGGAAAAGCTGTGCTTCTGTGCCCCCACCAGTTCTCCATTGAGAACCGCAGGCATGGAAGTCTCTAAAGTCCTGGAGCGGAGTCCCTCAGCCACTGGATTGTGACAGATTTGCTTCTGGGCCTTCTGAACCTCCTCCAGCTTTGAGCTCGTCACTCAGGCACATACCGCCACTCTGCACTGCAAGGCAGGGTTCGCAGCTGTTTATGCTGTTTTGTAACACTTATCCCCATAAAGCATGCAAGACCCAGGTGGTGCGTGCGAAGTGCAGGGTGCCGGATTTCCCCCACCTCTCAGACTCTACGATTAGTGAGTGAGCCGGAGCCCCGGCATTTCGTGGGCACCGATGCCACCCCATATAGCTCCGGCCGCGGCAAGCGGCACTGCATGTTGAGGAGTGACGGATTCGTGAGCGTGGCTCGCCTTGGACCTAGGGACAGTCCTCGGTAGGAAGCCTGTATGTCGCTGCCATGCTCCAGTCCGGTGCAGGCAGGGGCGCTACCAAATGGCCGACCCTGAATGAAAAAGCATACTCCCAGAAACCCAGAAACGTGAAGACGTGCAGCTTCCCGTCGAACTCGAGGGCCGGGCGGAATGCCCATCATGCTGCAGTTGAAGTCTAGGCCCAAGCCGATGAAGTCGATTTTGGTGATGTGTGTAGCCTTAACATCGATGCAATGATCCCAAAACTCCGCTTCATTGCAATTGACCAGAAATGATCACAACTTGTGTCGCCGCGAGGTGCCATTCAGAAATCCATGACGAGTTTACAAGCCTCCGACATGCCGTGCTCCAAGCAATTGTTGCAGCAGCACTGTATCACTGTATCGACCATCCAAACTGGGATCTGAACGCCGCATGCTTCGCAAACAGCAACGAAGACTTCCTGCAGTGCATTCTGCAGTTGACGGTTGCCAATGCCGTGCCACGCGAAACAAGCAATCTCGGCTCTAGGTCTGAGCAGGCGCCTCCTCTGTCTCTTCTTCTGCTTCCTCCTCGCCACCAATGTCCTCCTCCACCTCATCCAAGTTGTTCTCGTCCTCATCCTTTCGAGACTTGCATCGGTGACCATCGACTCTCGCGCAGCGGCCTGAAAGAAGACCCCACCCCTCCGTCTTTGCTGTGAATGTGCCTCATGTTGGCTATCACCCCTTTTGACCTTGCTGTTGTCCGTGGTCAACCCTGTCTCCCAGAGTAAGCAAATCGCAGCTGGTCGGAAAGACGGCGAAAGGTGGAGCTCAAACAGGACCCTCTGCAAAGATGCTACTGCCTCGTCCTCCTGGCCACAGCGTCTTCCAAGATCTTCGCAGCTGAAGTCGTCTCCGAGCTCGCCTGGGGCCGCGATCTCTACAAACTGCATTGAGAGCTTCTTGCTGTACCGACTCCGCTCGAACGGCGCTTGAGGCCTGCGATTGCCATAGGCACAACAGCATGTCTTGCGTAGCCTTTCCGGAATCCCGGAAAGCGTGGGGTGCAGCCAAGTTGCTAACATCCACATTCCTCAATGGTTGCAAGACACAAAAATAGAAAACATACCACTGACAAAACTCTACTGTTCCGTGTGTCGTTGCAGCTTGTCTCCGATAACCGCTGATAAACCCCACACTGCACCCGGAACGAATGCAGATCTGGCTACATAATCGCCTGTACACGGCTTAGATTGTCAGTGCTGTGAGATCGCCCGAACAAGCCTGGAGCCTAGGGCCTAGTAGCGCCTGGAGGTGTCTTTGACGATTCACCTGGTGAGTTTCTGCGGGTGGGCGAGGTGCTGTTCCTTTCACGGCATGCTGCAGGCTCTGCAACCCACCGAAATATTACTGCTTCTCTCTTTGTTCTCCACTCGAGTCAGCGGCCGTTCGAGGGGCATCCGGTAACCCGGAAGTCTGCCACAACCCGATATTGCCGCTCAGCGATGGTCCGGCGGTTCGCAGCGGCCACACGTTCAACTTTACAGGTCCGATGGTGGCGATGACAAGCATCCTGAAGGGTTTTGGTGGTGCGATCGCAGCTTGGAAGCTCCCAGTCCGCTGCAAAGTCGTACCAGTGACATACACCGTTCTCTTGCAGCAAAGGCAGAAGAACATCGAGGAATTCTGCTCCTCCGTCCCCTAAATCAACATCACCATCTCCAGTATTTTTGGGCCTGGGCGCCAAGATTCGGTGATAGTGCTGCTGCGGCAAGGTGCGGGCAAGCTCTCGCAAGTCCCCGTCCAAGACGGACACACGACCGTAGTCTGTGCCATCTGAGCTGGAAAACTGCATCATCTCCAGACTACGCCGGAGGCATCGCACAGCAGCTGCGTTCAGCTCCACAGCTACAACTTCTTTGGCTTCTGTGTGCGAAAGAAGCTGGAGAACCTCAGGGCCGCAGCCGGCAAAGGCCACGAGAACTCGTTCGTCTTCTTGTACTGCTTGGCAGAGGCGTTGCCGCTCGCTGGCCAGCCGGGGAGAGAAAAAGCAGGCGTCCAAGTCAATGACCATCCGAACACCAAACTCCATATGGGTCGTCCTGCCAAAGAAACGACGCCAAAGCAGCTCACTCTCATAAGTTATCATGTTGACCAGGTGCACAGACAAATTCGCGAAACACTCAGACGAGGCACATGAGAGGAGATCTTGACCGCCCAGCAATGACATCCATGGCCTTCGGAGGATTTGGCAGGATTCTAGCAGTGCCGCCACAGTGCCCTGCTTCTGCAGGATTTTCTGATTCGACAACCTCTTGAATCGAAAGTGCCCCAGCAACCACTACGACCATGATGAGGACTACGACTTCGACTACTGGCGCTACTGTACCAGTACCAGCACTGCCAAGTCCAGCCTGAGACGGGGCTCGCAGCTCCGTTGCGTAGCTCCGCTTGAGCGCCACAACCTTGACTCGACGGTCCTGGGCAGACTGCCAGGCTGGCGTCTAAACTTCCTCAGAAATAGACAAGCTCATCACGTGAAAATCCATCCCGATCCAGTGCCCACGAGAGGCCTGCTTTAGAATGGCTGCACCCATCGTCGCGACATCCTCATCTTTCGGCTTGACATTCCTGGGATCAGGCATCGATTTGAGCCGGCTCTGATTCAACCCGGAAGCTGCTGAAGGGAAGGCCCTTCTCTGAAGCGCGCTCCGAGGCTCACTACTGCAATGTCACCCACCACGTCGAAATGCTTGGTCTCCTCCAACACAACCCCGCAAGAGGTCAAACCTAGAACTCGCCTGAGCATGTCCCTAGGCCTCAATGCGTTGCAACAACATACGCCTCACTAATTACAATCCGGTATCCTTCTCCTCGGAGGCTTCTGGGATACACAGCTCTGCAGATGGTGGGGGATCCTCGCAGGGAAGACGGGCCACACAATCGGAGGAACCATCTTATGGTTTCGTTGAAGCATGTTGAAGCCTAAGGCTTAGAGCCTTAGGTGTTTAGACATGCGGCTTCAGCTTTAATGATCGGTGCGGCCCCCTGCAGCTCGCAGTAAGCAGCTATTGCTCCTGCATCTGTCGAAGTGCCTCCGTGAAGCGATCAATTTTTTGCCAGTTTCGCAGATGTCGGCTGTTGACCAAGCTTTGGAGCCATTCCTGCTGGCCCCGGAATAAGGGAAGAGCAGTAGGTCCTGTGAGGGGCATGTCTAGGCCCTCATCTCCCCAGATGGCGACAATCAGCTTGGCCTCCTTAGAGTCGCCCCAGCCCTGCAAGCCCTGCAATCCCACATTCTTGAAGACACTCCGGGCAGCAGCCATGAGAGCAGCGGCTGCTACGAGGTCACGACAGCACACGTGGAGGATGAAGGGCTCGAAACGGAGCCAGTAGCAGGCCTCAGCCTCACTCAGCTTCGCTTCTGCCAGCTCTGCTCGCTGCGCTTGCTGATGCCTGCGACCTTGCCCAAGAGGCTCTGAGCGCCACAGTCTGGACAAAGCAGCAAAGCAGCCACACACACTCCGTTCGGAGGTGCCAGGCAACACGCCTCCGAGCTCCTCCAATGTGCTCAAGTCGAAATATGCATTAGCATCCTCCACCAGGTCATGTGTAACCCTCCATCGACTGAAGCACTCAGTGCTCTTAACACCATCTCCTCGCCAAATGAAGGCACGACCAGCACAACTCGAAGTCGTGAAAAAGGCTGGCCGGAGGTTCAACTCCGCACAAACCTCCCGTGCCTTTGCGTCGATCTCGCCGGCACTGGATTTGTCGCATTTGGCCAAAAAAGTGCGCTTACGATGCTCAAATCCTTGAACGGCCGCCATGGCGAGCTCTGCTACAAGGCGCTTGGTGAGCACTGCTTCTGCCAAGTTCGTTTTCAGAGGACAGCGTGCAGGCAATAGATGCTGTCTTGACCTTCTGGCACGCCATGTTCATTTCACCAGCTGTTGCACGAGCTATGCCAGTCACATGTCCAATGTGTTATGTCAAGGTCATAGTGAAGAAGTGGGCTTGCAGCCACAACGGGCCACCGCTCATGCGTGTGAAATTTTCACCGCTCTGATCCACTATTTGCTGCACATCAGCTGGCACCCGTGCGTGGCGACCACTGCATTCCGAAGCGATGCAACTGCTTGCTGCGCAGTGTTCTGCAGTGTGCAGATCGCCGGCTGTTCTCCGGCTGAAGCAACAACCCTCCGGAAGCTATGCTTGAGCCTACGACGTTCTTTCGAATCTAACCAGACCACAGTTTCACGGCCCAGATTCAAAGAGTAGGCCATGCCGCACAGCACGCAGCGAGCAGTATGGCGAGCACGATCTGGATTAGCGTCGAAAGCCTTTCAGAAACTGGCTGGAAATTACTCCCAGCTGCAGAGGTGTCGTGGAGTCTTGGCGAAGACTGAGCCCTATGCCTCGGCTTCTGCAAGCAGCTGGGTGGCAAGGATCGTCTCGTCCTCACTGCCTTGCGAAATTTCGCTCTCGCACGCCGATGCATTTGGCAGGCGCTCTCTCGAAGCGGCACATGCCCTGTCAATTGAGAGGCCGGCTATCGTCTGCTGCTTCCGGTCGGCTATCCTACCAACACGGGAAACCTAAACATAACTGCAACTAAAGTACTACAAGTGTAGGATCCCAACATCAAGCTACAGCTGCCAGCCCGACTCCTCGAGGCTTGCGCTGAGAATCTCCTTCTTGCTTCGACCTCTCGACACGAGTCGTCAACTTTTGACATCCCTAGTTGATCGGGGCAGCACACGCGGAAGCCGCAAGCCCTTTGGAGCCGTTGGTTATCTGGCGCCAGCCCCTTCGGGAAACAACTCTGACTCTGACTGTCCACACGAGTATCTTTCCTTTCCTGTAGTTGCCGACTCGGGGGCATTAACTGCATGTGGAGATCTGTAGATATGCAACCACAACCGTGGCACCGTGGCATATGGCGCCTCTCCAGCCTCGGCGGAGCAGGCCATCCTCCAGATCTCTGCTTGCTTCGTTAGATGCTGGGAAATTGCCATCTGGGAATGTCGGTGTAAGAACCGGCGTCTGTTATTCCGCGAATAGAAATAGACCCGGCAACACCCATCAGGGCCTCCGGATTCCTTGTGGAAGCAACAGATTCACCACTAAGTAAGCATGTGCCCAGAGAGCAGAAGCCAGCTTTCAGCATGCAAGATCAAGACCGTCTGCCAAACTGAGATGCAAGTTGGTTTCCACGGTTCATACAATTGCAGTGGAACAAAAGGGCTCCTTGTCAGTGACGCCTTTGGTGGGGCCGTGCCTCGTCTAATGAACAAGTACACAATCACGGGCCTACCTCTGACCTACTATGTTTACAGACAATGCGATTCAGGTGTGTCGCATGGAGAATTGAATTCAACTGAGCTGCTCTGAATGCGACTTTTGCGGCGCGGACGCGGGTGCAGACCCTGTCCTGTCCTGCCGTGGTGCTTCGTCTGCCGAAGGAGACTCTGACGAAGTTCCGCGCCGATCCGCAAGGTCGAGAGGGGCCTCTTCAACACCCTCTTCTTCGTCATCGAGCAGGTGAGGCTCCAGGCAGGGCTGATCTTCTTGTCCAATAGCCTCCTGCACGGTCTCGACAGCCTGGCCTGCCTCTTCCAGAATATCGTCGTTGCCCTTGCAGGCATTTCTGCCGTCCTCGGCATGGCATCAGTGTCATCTTGCTAACTAACCGTTGCGTCCTGAAGGCATAACTTGGCGTCCAAAAGTCCCGCAGCGCCTCCGCCACATCGGAATCCTGAATGTCGTCCGTGGCATCGGCCCACGACGAGCTGGAGTTGACGCGCAGTCGCGGCACCTTGCAAAAGCACAAGCACAGCTCTCAAGACTCAAATGCCCTGAGTGCACTCCCGGTCTGTGCCGGTTGCGGCCTTGCATCTCCACGTTACTCCAAAAGAGCAAGATCACGACAACTGTTGAGTTGACCCTGATTTTTCGAACGGGAACGTGACTCTTGCAAAACAATGGAGAGGAAGCTAGTTTCTGCGACATTCGATAGGTGCGGTCGAGTCACCCAGGCTTGGAAGCTGGTCGGAGGTGCCCTTGGCCCGAAACATCTCCCCGACTCCCCGATTGGCGGCCAAATTTGGCAAAGTTTAATTCAATCGCCCAGGCCTTAAGACCGGTGAGTGTTCACCACACATAGGAAGTTGGTGGGAAGTTCGGCCGCACCTTCCCCTGCAGCTACCTACGAGCTCAAGTCGCAGCCTGGAAGCTTTGCATTCATGGATGGCAAAGCAGGGTGGTCAGCCAAGTGCAGGCACGCCTCATGCTCCAGTTCGTCCTGCTTCGTGCTCCACATCCCAACATCTCATCACAAGTATGCTGGCAACACACTTGGCCCTTGCGAACCAACTGCAAAATTCTCAAATTCTGCAGTCCCCCAGCACGTTGCGGATGTTGCCTGTTTTTCTTCAGCCCGCTCCTCCCAAGCCTCCTCCAACTCCTCTCGCGTTGACCTTGGTGGTACAACTCTGCCAGCTCATGTTGCCAGATGACAAGGCAATCACAGCAAGGCAACGCAGGCCGCTTGAGCCAGCGTAACTCAGTCTCCGGAAATAGCCAACTTCCCTTTCGTTGGTGCTTGCAGGATGCTGCAGAACCTGCCAGTCCTCTTCGTCGTCCTCAGTGCGCTCCTCGGCCGCCACTTCTCGCGAGTCCTCTGCAGGGCTTACTCAGGTATTTTTGGTAACACGAGTATGATATTGTAGTTTTTGCGATGCTACATGTAATTATATTTCACTGCACTATACTTTCTCCTAGGTTGACATGACATGATATGCCATTTTATGAGACTGTGTGGCTGTTATACTATATATATATGTGCCCCCCCCCCCATGGTATCCTGTTACGTACTCTTATACAAAAAGTAATGGACGTCATGGTGTATTCCCCCCCCCCCCCCCCCCCCCTGTGGAANAGGGGAGGGGGGGAGGGGGGGCGGGGGGGGCCGAGAACGCACAGCGCACAACCATATATATATATATATCATGTTGTATCATTTTATACTAAAACATACATACAGATATGCATAGTTGTATATGTATAGATGCATGTGTATATATATATATACATACATATACATATACATATGCGAGTATATATATATATATATATGTATACACATCATGCATGTTTGTTCAACCTATAAAAACATATTGTTGCCAGCCCTGTCTTGATTTATGAGCGATGCCGTCCGACCGTCCTCGTCAGGGACATTGGCAAGTATAACGGCCTCCTCGGCCACGCTCTCCGCCTACATCGCAAGCCAAACACATGGTGAGCCGATATAGCAACAAAAAAAGACGCCAACAGCAGCAACAACGGGAAGGACGACAAGGACAACAACCACAGCAACAGCAACAAGGACAACGACGACGAGCAACCAACCAGCACGCAGCAGCAGAAAAGCAAGGCAAGCACATTATACAATGTAAGATAATGTAAGAATGAGGGCTTGGATTTGCCAAACCTACGCGAGCGCACGTCTAGTGTGCGAGTGTGGAGTTCGCGAACACCCCGACCACCGTGATGTCTCTCAACAGCTTTCAGAACGGTTTCCTCACAGCAACTCCGAGAGCGTGCGTTGGAAGGGAATCGAACTTTTTCGGGACTGTTTTTCGGACATGCGTTTGATATTGCGTCTGTGAGGGCAGTCAAGTGTGGCTACGAGAAGGTATGCAACAAGAGGAGAAACTACTGCATGGCAGCAAGTCCGAGAGTTTGGGCCTATTTCTTAGTTCTATGCAGACATTGATGCGACAGACGGTTTGTTTTGACTTCGGGGATTCGTTCTCCAAACCAGGACTCCTGCTTTGACTTGGGGCCCGCAAGCGCGTCTGCTGCTTTGAGTTGCACTTGACCCTCAGAACTAGTTCCAACGGCCGAACGGTTTTCAGCGCTTCTGGGTTTGGGTATTTTTCCACTCATTGCTCCTCTGAGAGTAGCTGTCTCAGGCTTTGAAGGCTGGTTAAAATAGAGGCGCATGCAAACTTTCGCGAAACTGCATTTTCGCTTGGCGCTTGTGCGAGTTTTTCGGTGGGTCTTGAAAAGATAAAGTTGCAAGAGCATTTTTGCTTCCAAATCGTGCTCCGGCCACAGCACGGGCACGTGCTAACACTCTTGCATTTTGTGCTTTCGGAAGCCTTTTTTCGCAGAGGGGGGTCTTGGCAAGGGACAGGTTCAAAATAAAAAGTTAATCGAAGCTTCAAAGTCGTGCTCTGGAAACAGTGCTGGCGCGGTTGAAATTGAAACCTTATACCGCTTATACCTTATACAGTCTGCCATTTTTTGGTGCAGAGTGCAGAATCATGTTACAGGTTTCGCGGTGCTTCGAGCCCAGAGCCCTTCGTGCTACAGTACTTCGCCAGCTTTCAGGGCTTAATTCTTTTGGGTCAAGGCCTGGGTTAAGCATTAGACACCAGACCCAAGGGTTTGCTTTCCAAAGCCTGATGTGGAAATCCTGCACTTTACAGTAGCATTGCTAAATTTTGCTTCCCACAGTATTCGGGCGCTGCCTCTGTTTTGAGTCCAAAAAACTCCAAATTCGCAACAGAAACAAGGGCTGCAATTCCAACAAGAGCCTCGGCCGATGTATCGGGTAAGCCAAAGGAGCAAGCGAGCAGCTTCGGCCCCTGCCAACCCGGCCTGCTCTGCATTCTCAGCGTCGGCAGCCTCGTCATCCTGAGGGTATACTAGTATACAAGGTCGTGGAATTCTCGGGTTGTTCGACAACCTGCGACATCACCTGTGTCGAGCTAGTTGATGCGGCATGTGGCATGCAGCACTACGCAAGCTCAAAAGCTCATTATTGAGCTCCATCTTCCTTTTGAAAGAACTTCAGCCGAGCGGCTGGATGGGAGTAGCCTTGCAGGTTTCCACGAGCTTGCAGGCTGTTGAACAAAGGACAGGCACATGCCCCCGAATACTGACTAGCTACGAGCACAGTGAACCTCCACGCAATGCTTCGATTTTAATACAGCGCCGGTGGCTTGCGAGGGTGTGGCTGAGTGGAGATGTGGAGGCCGAGGGGCCTGAGATATCGAACTTCTGAGTATTTTCGCGCCTTCTCACAAGCTGCAGCCAACTGGACCCGTACTAGAGTACATGCACAGCTTCGCCTGCTGGTACTGTCGTGGGTGACGCTGATATCATTGCTTTCACCACTTGCGAACCTTCCTCCACACTCCCCCAGTGTTGCAGCTAAGTGACCCATCATGTTTCCTGGACAGGACCCCCATGCCAACACGAACGACGCTGTCATTCTGGTGCTTTGCCGAACTCTCGCGGTGTTAATTTCATATACTCATTGAAACTTGACGGTGGAATTCGAGACGACTTCTCCACCAAACCCTTGCGGAATGTAGGCTCCCGGCGCCCTGCTTTGATGGCTCCGGGCTCAAGCGGTGAGGGCAACGCGCCAGCCCTGGTGCATTACACGGGTTGCAGCTCGAATACCCAAAAAAACATCCATCCAAACCGCCAGACCCTGCAGAGTAGCTTGTATCAGCAGCCAAGATTCTAGGAAAATCCTGGGTCTGTGCAGAGGAATTTAGGTTGTTGCTGTACACCACTGATGCTAGTGACATGATACAGTACCGTCAGTGTACAGTCACCAGTATCGTGAGCAGATCGCAAGATAAAGCGCTGGCCTCCAAACCCTCCTCCTTGTGACCACACGCTCGTTCAAGAACATCTGTTCAGCATTCCAATCACCTGGCTGCATTTCTCGAGTCTGCATGAAGCGAGAAGTCTCGCGGGCATGTCTGCTTCAAACATAATCAAAAATCAAAACTGCATGCTGGCCATCACCAGACCTTGTTGGTACGAAACTTCACCAAACGTCTCGAAGTTCTTCTCGTCGCATTGCGTCTCTTCTCCCTGCCATGCGTCACAACAGAACATCTGCAAAGGACTCGGCGACAGGGAGCACCATCCGGTGACATACGTGCCAACACGAAACAATCCCGATCTTAAACCCCTCTGACATTGTCTCCGCATGTCATCTTGAAAACTGGTTTCGCGTCTGCTGTCTGCTCACCTCTCATCAAGAAGACACTGGCCTCGCGCTGCTCCAGCTGCATCAGCAAGAACCTTAAGAATGGACACGGAAATGCGCAGAATGGCAGCAGGTATAGTTCGCCCTATGGGTGTCCGATCCAAGACATGGTTCCAGCACGCACATAGATATTGAGTCCGAGAAGGGTGTACTTACTGTACTCTGGCCCGATTCCGGCCAAGGGCTTCAAACGCTGTATTTAGGGCAGTCACCCTAGCATATGATCGGAAACCTTTTCCAACACAGAATCAAACAGAGGCCCTGTGCCAAGATGCTCATCGGTGCTGACCGCCATCGGGCCATTCCCAGGTTCGCCAGGCAGCCTCATTCTCTTTACAGCAGCTGCAAACAGCCGCTGTTTTCTCAGCAGTGGGCATCCCTGAGCTTGTTGCCTTTGCTTGTCACGATTGCCCCATTTTGAGAGGCAGCCACATGACCGTTTAGCTTTCAGCTCACACCCCGGTCAGCCCTGCTCTGAAACGGAGAACGCTACGAGGTACCGATTTGCCAAGTGACACCTGCCCCGATGACCAGACATTGGGTGTCCAGTCGCCGGGGACCTCATCTGACCTTTGCAACTTCTGTACCCTTTTGATGCTGAGGATAATTGGTACCCCCCCCCCCCCGAGTTATCCACCAGTTTTGGTGTAAATCCTGTGAATGCTGGCCCTGACCCCCTCTCCCCTCACTTACCTACCAGTCTAAAAGACTACTCTATATCTATGTGTACTGTNTAAATCCTGTGAATGCTGGCCCTGACCCCCTCTCCCCTCACTTACCTACCAGTCTAAAAGACTACTCTATATCTATGTGTACTGTATGTCTGCAGAACTAAAACAATACAACAGATGCTAGAGTTCATGCCTGCACGCGTGTTTAGGGCAATGGGAACAGTCCCGATGCATCCCGAGTATTGAACTTCAATCCGGAGGATTGAACTTCAATACTCCCGGATTCAAGATTCAAGATTCCAGCACAAAGTTTCCCCAGGATCTTGAATCTTGAATCTTGGATCCAGGGGTATTGAAGTTCAATCCTCGAGGATTGAACTTCAATACTCCGGACGGAACGTCATCGCGCTTCACAGGAGTGCTGTGTAACGAAATCAGCCCTCTTATTATGCATCCGAAGTTCAATCCACCTGTGAGGCCTATTGAACTTCATAGGCCTATTGAGTTCAATAGGGCTGCCGGATTCAAGATTGAAGATTCAAGATGTCCTGGGAAAGTTTCTGTGACACCTTGAATCTTGGATCTTGAATCCGACAGCCCTATTGAATTCAATACGCCTATTGAACTCAATAGGGTTTGTACTGATGCACTAAGNTCAAGATGTCCTGGGAAAGTTTCTGTGACACCTTGAATCTTGGATCTTGAATCCGACAGCCCTATTGAATTCAATACGCCTATTGAACTCAATAGGGTTTGTACTGATGCACTAAGGCTGCATTTCGCCGCCTCTCCAGATCAGTCACGCTAAACCCTACGCTCTGAAACAACCCACACCCTGAGCTGAAGCTAGGACAGCTAAGATAAGACAAAACACGAAACGACGGCTTCCATAGCAATCTTATGTGTTGCTGCATCAATGTGTGTTGGAATTCTTTCATTGTGACTCGGGGTGCATGCTTACTTTAATCTTCTTTGTTGCATAATTTGGTGCCTATTTTGGGTTGCGGCAATACTACATAGACATGCACGTACAGATACACAAGTAGTAGCGACCGCCACACTGACTGTTAGGGTGTAAAGCTTAAGGCCTAGTAATTCTGTAGCAGGGGGCGTAGTCCAGAGTTTGGACAGATAAAAGAAGAGAATTGGATTCGGGGTCCATGCACCTACCAACAAAATGCTTTTGTGGGGATTCCGTGAGGGTTNGCGTAGTCCAGAGTTTGGACAGATAAAAGAAGAGAATTGGATTCGGGGTCCATGCACCTACCAACAAAATGCTTTTGTGGGGATTCCGTGAGGGTTCTATCAGGGTTCCTTATAGGATTGATCAGGGTTCGTACAGGGAGACGTTTGTAGAGATCTATAAGGTTTCTTGAAACGATTTCTAAAGCTTCTACAAGAAACCTAGATAATGTATATTTTGGATGTAAAAGGTTACTGAAAAGCCATCAACCAAGCATTCCCCTTCAATCGGTGAGATCTTCAATCCGGGATCCGTCGCAGCCCGGGCAATGGGCCAATTCGGTCATTTCCACCCAAACAGGGTGGATAACCCANCATCAACCAAGCATTCCCCTTCAATCGGTGAGATCTTCAATCCGGGATCCGTCGCAGCCCGGGCAATGGGCCAATTCGGTCATTTCCACCCAAACAGGGTGGATAACCCAGGGGGGGGGGGTAGCGGATAATTACCTCGTATTGAAGCTGCGACGTTATTATGGTGCGAAGACTGCCGGTGACCGTTCCGGTTTGCGTTCAGCTCAGTGGGAGGGTGTCTCGACTGCACCAGGTGATTTAGAAGTAGCTGCCAACTTATCTGCAGCTATAGCACAAAAGAACCTCCCTCTGCGTGCAGAGTGGCTCCTTGCCTGCACCCTTGCGGCGCTCAGCCCGACTCATGGTTTCTTCCTGGAATGCCAGCTCAACACTGTAGCTGAACTTTGGCTTGTGTGCTGTCTTGAGTTGGGGTTTCACTTCCGAGATTGCCGGTACTTCCGTGTCGGATCCATGCTATGTACTGCAACAGGTGCCACTGCACAGCAATATGCAGAAAAAGGGGTTGTGATGGCGCTTGGTGAATCTGTGTCTGCCAATGGACATGGAACTGCAGCTTTGAAAGGCTCACATATGCCACGGCTTCGCATGTGATGGGGCTCGTGGCAGCGAGATCAGGAACTCAATGTTCAAGTACTTGCGGGGTGTGGGACGTATACATATATACTTATACCAAAACAAAAAATTCCCGCTGCTTCAAGCGCAACAATCGACTGAACCCCGCAGGCCTGTGCTTTCTTTGTCTCGGCACGGCTGCGCTCAGCCAGTGCCACCTTTTCGCGTCATGCGGAGGCATCTCAGCTCACTCGGAATCGTGATGCAAGATCGGCTGAAGCTGAAACTGCCTTGAACGCTCTTATTACCAGTTCATCAGGCCTAAAGCCTGCGCAGTCAAAGTAGTAAGGGATTCCCTCCCTTGAAAAAAATGCGGTTCTTCAAATTAAGCCGAGTTCGAGCTGGATCGCCATCCGGTCCCTCCAATTGCTGTGCCCATCCGTCCAGTCTAGCAGAGTCTAGCAGAGGCAGCGCGCAATGGCAGCATGCCGCTGAAACATGGATCAAGGCAAGAGCAGTCAAGGCTGGCGATCACTCTAATTTGCCCCCATCACCATCACGGCTACCACCACCCCCACCATCAGCATGATTACAATTACTTAACTTGTTGCATGTTTTTGTCAGAGGTGATGCCAGCTACTACGGCTTGAGCACTGATATACTACATTGGGCTACTGAGTCGTGCATCCTTCTAATGATTTGGCTTCCTGACATCTCATCGTTACCCGTTACTGAGCGCGCCTCTCGCCGCGTGCGTGGCGCAGGGCCTTCGCTGCGGCTGCGCTTCGCAGAGGTTCGCTGAGAGGCCTCAACTTCGCTGAATGCGCACCAGGAACAAAGGGTCTTATCACTGATAAGGGGTATCAGCATTCAGCTTTGCTGCCAGGCGAAATATTAAGGACTCTAAGCAGCACAGCGGGATGACGAGGCTTGAGGGCTTTGACACAGTGGTTCCGGTGGCTCGACTGCCCCTGAGCTTGCTTGCTCTCCGGGGCTTGCGACGGGAAACCACATGCCGTTGTAACCTCACGGCTCTAGGGGGCTCGAAACAGTTCCGACGGGCGGGTTGAAAAGAAGCTCAGAGCCCAGCTAGTCAAAGGGACTAATTACAGGGCTCCAACCGGGAAAGCCCAGGAACCACTGTAGCCAAGCAGCCACCTTAGACTCGATCTTCTTCTTGGCCTCTGCGATCTGCTGTTGGTCAATCGCCTTCTCGACGAGGGCTCGTGCCCAGCGGCTTGTGCGCTCGTCCCGCTTTGCCCTGGCTGCCATCCGTTTCACGCGAGCCTGCTCTTCAAGCTCCTCCACGGGTGTCTGTACCACGTGACGACTTCCGGAGGTCTTGCCAATTTCAGCCAGTCCTTCGAAAGTCCGATGCGCCCAACGTTGGCGCAAACGTGGTGCATTCTCAGTTTCCTCTGCCAGGGCTGCTACTGCGACGGCGGCAGGACTGGCGCCGGCTTCACTGCAGAACGCATCCGAAGATTCACCGGTGCCCTGCCGCAACCATCGGCTCCGTTTGGCTGCTTGGTTGGGCTCCTCGATCTCCACTTCGGCTGGGGCCGATGCACGGGCTTCCTCTTCTGCAGCCCCCAAGCTGACGAACGCTTTGTGACATGAGAGGCCGACGATGCCCCACTCCCCTTGAAAGTCCAAATGCTGGACTTCGAGGCCCTCTACATGTGTGCCGATGCGCAAGCTTTCGAGTAAGCCTGCGCGACGTGCATGGTTGGCATCGAGAAAAGCTCGGCAGGAGCGGCCAATGTCTACAAAGACCGTACGGTGCGTGATGCGCTGAACCACGCCAGTGACCTGCATGCCAACACCGAGTCCAAGAGTTGCCACGAGAACGTCACGCTCCCATCGTGCGCTTCTGCCCGGCTGTGAGTCGGTTCGGCCCAGGAGCTCTACCATGAAGGCCGCATCTGCTTTTGCATGATCCGGCACGTCGGCTTGTGCAAAAACCACGAAGGAATCAGTAGGTGCACCGGGGCCCTGCACCATGGGCAGGATGGTCTCCCGGATCATCTCCTCGCCATATCGGCCGATCGCTTTCTGTTTGGTGCCAAAAAGCCGCAAGTATGCAGAGTTGCAAGTGCGAGCCAGGCTTGGCCAGCCGTCTTCGAGATCGCCACACCAACCATCCGAGTTTTGGATGTGGATCCAGGCCAAGCATAGGCCCCACCTACGCAACAGATTTACCACATCGTCCCGGTGGGCACCGTACCAGGAGCTATGCCGGAACTCGAAGATGTGCAGAACCTGAACATTTGGAACCAGCGAGGCGAGCAAACAACCCTTCGTTCAGCAAAACAAGCTGGCTGCCTTTTAGTCTGAGCCACTGGCATTTCTAGGCAGGCGTTTTGCCAGCCTCATCAACTATCAACTGCAGTGAACTCCACAGATTCGACGGTACTCTGCCCAACACCAACAAGCCGGCACTCAGCTTCGAGCTCTTCCAGTTCGTAGAGGCTTTGCCGCGAACAGCCTCGGACACATTCGTCGAACATGTATTTTGGAAACTTGATGTTTGAACACATGAAGGACAAAAACCGTACTGCAAATGCATCGACAAGCAGATTATATATATGTATACACACACACACCTATCATATACATACGCATATATGTTTATATATACATTTACCTATGCATGTACCATATACACTTACATAAACATAGACATATGTGTACATACATACATACATACATACATGCATGCCTACACACACACATAATGTACACATACATACATGCACATGCATACATGCATGCATGTATGCACAACATAACATACATACATAACAAACTTACCATACCATCCCATCCCATCCCATACCTACCTACATACATATACGTATACGTATACGTATACATATACATATACATATACATGTACATGTACATGTACATGTACATGTACATGCACATGCACATGCACATGCACATACACATACACACACATACACACACATACTTATACTTATACTTATACTTATACTTATACTGATACTGATACTGATACTGATACTGATACTTATACTTATATATATATATATGACAAATGCACAGGCCCCTAGGGCAGGTATACAAACAAATGGGTAGAAGTATTGGTTCCGTTTACTGTCTGTTCTTGATTTCGTCATTCAGTCCGGTGTCGATGCTGGCACCAGTTTTAGTCGTTGACCGGGTTCCTATCATGGTCCACCCAAGGTTCAAAAGGTTCAATACCTTCAAACATGGCTTTGCTGAGGAGCACTCCAGAAAAGGCAGCTCATGCGAGCCCCCAAAAGTGCCTAATCATCCTAATCCTCACGAGAGCACAGCCAAAATGGAGCAGAAGCGCGATGGGAAGGAGCGAGCTGCCACAGGAGGCCGCCCAAAACCTCGGCCTCGAGCCGTGATGGGGTTTGCCCCACGTACACTAAAATCGCTGGGGCCTTGTTCATCACTTCGAATCAGTCCACATCAGTCCACTCTCAGCAGTCGCAGGAGCAATGGCAAGAGCACCGTTAGCAATGACGACCAACTAAAGCAAGCATCGGGTATCACGGCGGACTAACAGGCATAAGAACACTCAACACAGAAAGAACATGAAGAACAGCTTATCACGATGACGTTTACATTCATGCTCCGAATGCATTCCTACAGATATTCGAAGGAGAAAGGGATACAAAAAGACAAATATCTCTCGACACATACTTACGCTCTCGCAACTCGACACTTACTCAGGTTTCGGCTTGGTTTCTGTATGCCTACGGACATGACGGGGACGTGGTTCCTTCCTGGTTGCTTCTCACTCGGCATGTTTGGGCGCAACCCAGGTCGGAGTGCACAGAAATTTGTCGCCTTCTGGAGCTCACTGTACTTCGACCACAGCTGCGGCCACCACTGGTCTGGACCTTGGGAGTGGGGCACCAGGACATCGTGACATTGCGGCCTCGGACACTGCACACCACTGAGCCCTCCGCTGCGAAGGCGATTTTCGTGTGTGGCGAGGCCCGACACCTTCCAAAGACCGTTTGAGCTTGCAACAGGCCGAAGGTCCAGGAAGGCAGTTTTGACTAATTTAATGCAACCCTGAAGGATCAATGTGTCAATGCGGGGTATCAGCTGCAATCAGCCATTTCTAATTGCACATTTCAACCTGTGGCGGGCAGGGGAGCCGGTCCCTCTGCCTGTCTCGTCCAAAGTATAGTATGCAAGCGTATACACTTCCTTGACTGTTACCTGATTATCTGCATCGCCTACGAGATTCCCCTGTTCTCGGACCGCCCGAGCGCATGCACACGGGCTTTTCGGCGATAACATCTGCGCACGGCAAGCTGCGCGAGCTCGCGCAACGCAGGGCAATGAAGGAGCAGCGCCAGCAACAAAAATCAAGGCCGTGGAGACGTTTGGACTGGTCAGTTGCTGCTTGATACACACGCTTAGCATAAACTTGCGCAAACATGTGACTGGCGCTGCGCACCATTGCAAGGACTGGGCTCTGGCTCTCTTTGAGAGACCCAGATTGAAACCCCCGCTCAGGTAGACTCACCGTCAAAGTTTTCTCCAGCTTTGAACGGTGGAGTTCCGACCGGAGGCATGCCGAGTGTGAATTATGGCATCAAGCCAACTTTCCGCCAGAACCACTTTGCGTGCACCTGCCTGCCTAGCACATGCAAGAGGATCCTGTGTCTCAGAGTCAACATGCAGCCATTTACATGAAGTCGGCATCATCACCCCGAAGCAACATCAAATCTCAGATCCAACCGTCTGGTTCTGATGCATGATGATGCATGGGCCTTGGATCGGATGCTGATCAGTCATCTGGCTGCGAGGTAGGCACCTTTGCGGTGACGGCTTTTTCTTGGCTTAAGGACGAGCCCAGCCACGGCTCTTTCTTTCGTGGCTCTGGCTCTCTCTTCTCTCTTCTGGGCATAGGGGGTGCTCCAATCCCTGGGCTGGGTGAGAACAGCAGATTCATCAAGAATCCAGGGAAAAGTCGCGCCAAATAACACTCATGTTTGCCAAGCAGCATTGCCCCGACAGGGTAAAACAAGGACACAGTCTCACTGGAATAGTGTCTCTCTGTAGCTCTCGCTCTCTCTCTCTCTCTCTCGCGCCATGAGCGGGTCCTACAAAGCACCACTTTGAGCAGCCAACATCATGCGCCTACCTACCCTTAGCCTAAGGTCCTTTGAAGGATGCCTGTCCTAGGCGGAAATGGTCTCTTCGCAAGGCTTCCTCCGTCACGCCTACACATTCTGCCCGCAAGCCGCGCCACCTCCCTTTACCTTCTCACCCAAAACCCTGCACCGCAAGGTGCTCATCACAGCGTTGCCTCCGTCAGCGTTGCCGTCTGCACCTTGCAGGAGCCGCCATTGCCAGCTTGTGCCGTGCTGTTGGTGGAGTTCTGCTGGGCCACCTCGGATATGTACAAGTCTTGCAGATGGCTAGCTAGCATATATAGCTAGCTAGCATAAAGTTAGCTAGCTGCTAAATAGACAGCCAGGTGCTTAGAGTAGTAAGGGCTAGGATCAGGACGGCTGAAGCTCTGTGCAGTCTGTGCAAGAATCACTTCTGCGTTCTGCGGCTTGCCGTCACCAGGCCTGATGTGTGGCTGTATCGCTCGCCTTGCGATTTCTGCAGCCTGGGAGCACGATCTGCCAAGGACGAGAGTTTCCGCAACTGTCCTTGGATCGCGATGAGCCTTCGTTTAAAATACCTTTAATCAAGCACCTTTCCAAAAAGCAGGGAAGACGTGAGCCGTAATTACCCTCGAGACTCGGAACCTGAGTCTTGAAGCGATCAAAGCCAAGGCACGCCCAGCCTTTGACACATTCGGGACGGAGGAGCTCCGGGGCTGAATCTCGGCAGAACAAAATTTTGCAGGGACAGACTTTCAAAAGAACTCCTCCGAACAACATCATGTCTGAATCTGACCACTCCAGCGACTGCACCAACTCTGTGAAGAGTGCTGTCTTGACATCGAAGGGAACTCCGAGATTCACAACCTTATGCGCGTGTTGCATCATTCTGGCTTACGCACGTCGAAGTCTCGGGGACATGCTGTAGAACGCACTAGGCACTGCAGTGGTCTTGTACTTTACACACACACACATTGCAGATTATCACGCATTGCAGATTATCGGCAGGAGTGGACGCGTCAGGAGAGGCGATGCAAACCACTAACTCATACTTGTTGGGCAAGACCCCGAGAGCCCAAGCGAGTGAACTGCAACCCACCAGCATGAGGCCTTGTCTTTGCCAGTGGCTGTGTCCTGTTCCCCTGGCTCATGCCCACCGGCCGCCTCAGCGCATCCCAAGCACGTCTCCATCCCATTTGCCGCTAATCAAAAAGTGCAAACAGCCTCTGATTGCGGGTCACGTTACTGCTGTTGTGTCAGGAATGTTGTGTTGATTTGAGTTCCCATGACACTCCGGACCTTGCTGTCGTAACGATAGGGAGGCCGTGGAATATTGGAAAAGCGATTTATCTGCTCCAGTTGCTTCGAAGACAACCATTGCCACGATTTCTTAATCAGCGGGGAGCCACGCGCCGTGGGCGGATATTACCAAACCCAACCCCTTACCGAAGTGATGCCGCCATGCCACGTAAGCCTTCAGGAACCGGCGAGGTTGGGAAAGAATCTCCTGACGAAGTACAAGGGCTCCTTTAGACCTACTGTAAGAGACGGTTAGCTCGTGTTGGGCCTACAGAAAGGGTGACTTTAAGGGTTACGATTCGATTAATGTCAAAGGAGGATGAGCGTCGAAGGAACCCCCACTTTCACCCTGGGGTCCATTCAAGTCCACAGGATGCTCGGAATGCTACTGTAAGCGAGCAAAGTGTTCGGCCCTGGGTTCTGAGCCTGTACCCTCAGCAGCAAGCCTACCATGTTGCCCAACTGTGCGATGGTAACCAGCCATGTCTAAGCGTGCAAACGCAACACATAAATTCAAAAGCATCGAGAACGGATATAAAAGTCAACCCTGTAGCCGAATTCAGCTCAAGGAGCCGACGACGCAGTGGCCACATCCTTCTGAAATGCGTGCAGGGTCTGAAAGAGCTGCCTTGGCCCACAGATATCTCGTGGGGTCCTTTCCCTCGGATCCGAACCCTTGGCTCTAAAAGCCTCCCCTGGCGTCCACGATGTGTTGACGCATCAGCCGAAGCTTCAGGAACAAGCCGAGCCACTCTGCGGCTGCTTCGAAGGTTGGCGTCTCCGCCTGCATAGATTCGCAATGTACTTACATGTGCTGCTCATTGCTTCACATATACATGGGCCCGCCTTTGCACTAGTTGGATGCCCGTTTGCACTATGTGAAAAACCAGCGCCTCGTACCTCGTCTACAGCTCCTGGTTGACAAGAGCCCGTTACAGCCGGTTCGGCTCTGATCGTGGCTCCATCTCGACACACAGGCTCAAGTACAGTTGCAAAACGGCTCACTGAACTGCCGAGGCCCCGGCCGCTCCAAGGAACTAGTAACCGAACACTATCGCTTGGCATGGCTCTCCCCCAGCTGCAACATCGGCAACTCCATGCATCACGGCTGTCACGATAACTCACACGTCTGGATTGTCGCTTGCTTGCTTGCTGAGGGGTGTGAGCACATGCAAGCATGCGCCCTGGCCCGAGGGCCTACCCCCCATGGCGCGCGTCCGTTCGTCCTCGATGTTTTTTTCGGGGTGGGTTGACAAGCACGTTCCCTCGAGTGTACCTTTGATCCCCCCAAAAAAAACAACCGTGCCAAGACCATTACCTCAGCAACCAGCCAGGTACAACTCGAGTCATCCGTGGTCTCCCCCAACTTGGCTACAGTACGACGGGCCGACCTCCCTTTCCAAAACTAAACAAAACGGATACGCGACAGCAACCAGCTTAAGGATGATGCATTTGCTGCCGGCCCCCTAACTCGACAAGTTTGTGCAGAGGCCAGCTCTCTTCACTTCACTTCACTTCGCAGGGGAAGGATCCTCAGTCGAGGACCCGCGCCTGGGCGCCCCCTTCCCCAGCTTGGCGGAGGAAGGAGCTTTGGGGTCACCAGCGGAAGGGGCTGTGT
>BGNK01005482.1:0-37713 GCA_003297005.1 Symbiodinium sp. clade A Y106
CACCGGCACCGGTTTTCAGGGGCGGTGTGCCCGGCCGGGCGTGCTTCGCGCTACGTCCAAAAAGGGGCCACCGCACCTTAGTAGGATTTTGGCTAACGTTGTTAGCGCAGCGGTTGTTGTGTAGCACACGCGTGTGAGTAGGAACAACCGCCAGCGATCGGCCGTAGATTTCGGCCCGATCGCCTTTTCTGCTTTCCCGCCCACTCCACCCTTGTGTGGTTTTAAGACCTTGAGACTATAGACGGCCGGCACCCGCCGGGGCGCAGAAGTGCGCACCCCGGGCACCGGCACCGGTTTTCAGGGGCCGGCCGGGCGTGCTTCGCGCTACGTCCAAAAAGGGGCCACCGCACCTTAGTAGGATTTCGGCTAACGTCGTTAGCGCAGCGGTTGTTTCATTGCATCGTGCCGTCTAAGACTCGGCAGAAGCTTCTGCATTGTCACGTAGAGTTGGAACGCAGTAAACGATGAGGTTTCCTGGACTGCTACGTAAAGCCGGAGCATGCCGGTGAGGCAAAATGCATTCGCCGGCTACGATTCTTGAATGTTCGGGTGTCGGCATTCGGAAGGCAATCTTCGCAGCAATACTGGATGCCGCTCCAAGTTTACAGACGTTTTTCCGCGGCGGTACTGCTCTTCTGGCTGGGAAGTTCGTTGCTGGAGCCCTGATGATGTTAAGTGCACGATGTTGGAGGCCTGTCTTGGTAATCCACTGAGAAGTTCGGTGTCCTTCTGTGAGGATACAGCCAAATGGTACACAATCTACGGAATCCCGATGGATTGATGGGTGTGGTGCTGCACTGAGTTTCTGCCAATGGGACTTCTGAGATCTGGACCTGGTTTCAGCTTGTTTCGTTTCTCTGCAGGCAGGATTTGATCTGCAGTGGGTGCAATTTCGCATAGTGTCTGGAGCGGCCGCTTTGAAGTGCATGAGGTGGAGCACCTTGGTTTTCAGCATCTGGATGTGGACATCAACATTCCCCGCATTGCAATTTTCAGCACTTGGCCTGCAACAGCCGTGTGGTCAGCGCGAATCATGTTCCTGTATTGTCGTCCATGAGGGGGCAACTGCTCTTGAACTCTCAGCTTTCTGCTTTGAGCCAGGGGAGGCTATGTGCGATGCGGCCACTTAGGGGCAGTTGGTGCGCTCGTCGCTCCTGAACCACCGGCGGCCGATGTGCGGAGGTGAGCGCGGAGATGGGGGAGAAGCTAACGGATCTCGGCGCCTACGGGCTGCGGCGGCTCGTGAGCTACGCTGGTGCGGAGCCAATCTGTTCGGCTTCTCGGGTCTGATGTTCCTCGCGGCAACTTACGGGGCGCAGGCGGAGCATTGATCTATATCCGCGAGAACTATTCTAAGCGCTTGAAGATTATCAGCATCTCGGCAGCCGAAACATACGACTTGCTGTGCAGATGTGCGCGCGCGTGTGTGTGTGTGTGTCTCTGTGTGACTGTGTGTTGTGTCTTTCTCTTCTTCCTGTTTAGTCTGCACGCCTTAGGCAACAGCTGGAAGCTTGCAAATGCCGCCGCCAACCAAGAGGAAGCGCCACAGGCTCGCGTTTGCTCTTTTTCTGAGTGTGCGGCCCAAATGCTAAGAGATGTCCTGATCGCAGGTGGGAGACCTCGAGGAGTGGCAGCTGTGAGCTTCATCTTCCGTACTTTGAAGTCAGATGCAAGGGTGCGAGACAGTGCGAGAGAAAGCGCAGGACTCCTTGTCGGCCCCTTTGGAGACCAAAGCGGTTGAAGTGGAGGATGATGACGAGGAGGAGCAAGAAGGCAGAGCTCCGGCTTCTCTCGCCTAGAAGTGGAGTTTCACGCGAAACCGCCCGGGCTGCCTTTGCCGTTCACGGTTTCCGATTCTTCAAGGCGAGCTTGCAATCGCTGGCAAATCTGCGGCTGCGAGTGCCAGTGCCCCGAGCAAGAAGGGCTTTTTTGCATCGTCGCTTGGCTGCTGTGCACGAAGTTACCAGCAGAGTAGCAATGCTACAATTAGGGAGCTTGCGACTCAACATGATCCCAGTAAGGCTATGCGGGGCAAGGAGGCAGGTGGTCACAAAGATGCCCACCGACAAGTTGGACCGAAAGCAGAAGCTGCAGGACAGGCATTGATACTCCACCGTCTTGTGTTTCTTTGCGAGACTTGTTTGCCATCCTGACAGGAAAATCTGCAGGCAGGCCGTGGAAAAAAGCGAGGGTTGAAAGATCTTTTCAAGTCTTGACCTCTTGCCGAGGCCGTCCCTCGGACCTTCGATCAGATGTTCCGTTTTAATATGGCCGTCATGAACGTCCAGACGCAGGAATGGATGTACGAGGCGCATGTCAGCAGTGGGGCGCTTGGGTGCGGCGCTGCAAGTCGCTGCCGTGACAAGGTGCTAGACTCCTTCGACTCCATCGTGCACAGCATCGCCCAATCTCAGAGATTGCAGGAAGGGCTAACACCTAGAATGCCTGAGCCAGTAGCCGCAGCTGACAGCACTCCCTCTGCATGCTTCACTGTGTTTCGTGCAATTTTGTGCCGTCTGGCAGGTAGAATGCGACGTCGTTACGCTTCGCATTGCAAAAGCCAGCGGCGACGTCAAGTTCAAGAACTTCAGGGTCGCCTGCCGAGTGGGGATGTGGGGTTCTTCACCGAGTGCTCCCCGACTTGGCCCCAGGCCGTGATGCTCTCATCCCTTCGCGCCTTATCTCCGAAGGCAGTGCTTGGCCTTTTGCACTTGCCCTCGAACTTTTGCAAAGCTCTGCAGGACTGGAGCCCCGACCATGAGGTGGCCTGGAACTGGCTTTGGGAAACGGTGGAGCGGCTCCTGAGCAAGGTGCGAAGCTCACCTAGCGCTTTCGCTTCTTTGAAGCGGCCCGTTCCGTACTGCGCCAGAGGAGCTCAAGAAGCCCCGCGCTCGCGAGCGCATCCTGGGCAGATTCCTAGGACCCAGCGGGCTCGTGTGGCACAGCATCGATTTTGTGCATGGCTTTTGCATGATTTCTGCAACGTGAATGTTTAACATTCGAGCATGGTTTCCACTGACCGGGAGACACTGGCTAGCTGAAGCCCTGGAACTGGCCTGAACAGATCACAGCCAAGCGGCCCAGTAAGCTTGAGTGCATTGCATGAAGGATCTCTAGAAGACGAGCTACGCCAAGAGATCCGGGAAAAAGCCGCTCAGATGAAGGAAGACACGGCAACCTGTCCCATGCGGTGAAGCCCGCGGCACAAAGACGGCCCACTTCGGTGGTCTGCGAGTCTGTCTTTTTGAGAAACTGAAGGTGTTTGACCGTTTCTTTGAGTTGGCCCCTGGTGGAGAAGAGCACTTCAAACAATCTTCCACAAGCACCTTGGTGTGCGATTCTCTGTTGTGTCCTTTGAGTGTGGCCTTGTGCCATCCGAAGGATTGAACTTTATCGCGGACAAGGCCATCGAGCTCACGCTGGAGTTGTACAAGGCTCCAGTCTGCGTTCCCTCTTGTCGACTGGTGCTCACTGCTGGCTTGAAGTTGCAAGGAGCCCATTAAGACAGTGGATGCAATCTCTGCCCTGGGCTTGCGACACGTGGGCTATGGAATCACGACGGACTTCTTCGAGTCTTTCGTTGAAGGAGCCTGGAGCAAGGAAATGCCCAGATGAAAGCCGCCCTTAGCTTGTGCACAGGCTGGACACAGGTGTTCCAAGAGTTGACAGGAAGCTCGGCGGATGATAGTCGAGTGATGTACGTCCACGGTTTTATTGTTGGTGTGATGCAGCAGAGGCGACGACGATCTGGCAGACGCCTTTCGGTGGTCGTTTAGCCTAGTTGCCAAGCTCCTGATGAGGCAGCTCGGATCTTCTAAGCCACGTGGACGGACAGGGGCGGTCTGCAATCCGGGAGGACCATCGAGCAGGGTGCGACTCTCGTCATGAAGGCCATCAACACAGACAATGCCAAGCAGGCTTGCCGGGACAAGCTGAGATTTCTGACCTGAGCCGTCAAAGCTCGATTGCTCCAGGTAAGGCGTGCGCTGTCTTATGCTCCACGTGCGAACAGAGCGATGTGGGTTCTGGATGTCACGGCTGCTTGGACCTTCAACGGTGTGGAGTAGCTATAGTAGTGCGGCTGCATCCAGTTACCGTAAGCAATGTGAGGTCGGCACCCAGTCCGTCTCTCCTTTGTACATGTCCATAGACACTGGGAACCTGGAGGCCGCCAAGGTGGGAGGAGCGATGCAACATCCTTCGTGTTTTTTGTTACTATTCCTGACCACAACATCAGAAGACGAAGACCCGTTCCATTGCACAGGTGATGCTGCAGGATCTTGTGACAATCCGTGCAGATCGTTCCAGGCAGCTTCAGCAAATTAGGGAACACAGCGTGGGCAAGTCTGTGCCGACTTTTCCATGCTCCAAGCTAAGCCTCTTGCATGCAGTGACATGAACCTTTTCAATAATGACTCATACTGACAGCTATCCGGCAGTTTGCCAGAAGTCGATAGAGCTGTGTGCAAAATCGATGTGCCCCTTCGGCCTGTCCAGCGGATTCAACATGACTGCGTATCGTTGACATTCAACACGCATGCTCGAGTCTTCATGTTATCATGACTTTCGTGTGGCTTTAGCGAGAATTGGTGGGCTCTGCTAGTGTCGCCCACCGGTTGCATTCGGCAGCCTTTGGGTATTTGGGTTGTTTAGCATTTCGCTCGTTTTCACATTGAGGCTTCGATACACCAGGATGCCCGCGGTTTCCAGAGAAAACAGTGCATATTTTCGAGAAACACGTCCTACAATGCAGCCAGGCAGTATGGCACATCGAAGCACGGACACGTCACGTCTCTCAGGTACTATTACTGTCTGGACGATCTGTTCAAGTGGCATCCTGATATCGTGTGGAAGCTCACGGTTGATGCGCCGGACCGCCTTTGGGTGTCCGAGAGTCTGCAGACATGGCTGGGCTGGTCTTGGCCAGGCTCTTGACTCGCGACACAGTGCACCCCCACATGGAATCCCCCAATCGTGAAAGTAAGATGCATTGCCTCAGCTGCCTCATGTTGGGTCGTAGTCATTGCCAGAGGAGCTCCTCAGGACGATGCTGGACGGCATGATTTGGAGGTTTGGGCTTTCCAGAATTTCATTGGCTATCAACTCACAGTGTTACATTGGATCAATTGCGACAGCTCGGGACCCTTGCAGGTCTCGAGTTGTCGTGAATGGCAACAGACGCGTGAACTACTACCTGAAGCACCTGTTGGTTGCAGCTCGGCGGGCAGCTGTTGACGTCCCTCTTCGGGCAATGCAGACATGCGGAACCGAGGATGAACACGGGAAGTTCTCCAATGCCTCTTGTTTTAACAGGCTCTTGTGCCCGCCACGAATATTGCAGCGTGTCCAGGCGATGAGCTGCATCGTGAAGCTGCAAGATCCAGAGATCGCGATTCATCCCATCCTCGTTCAGCTGGGTGACCTCGTTTGGAAGCCTTGCTTGCAAGGAAGGCAATGGCAGTTTCCACCTCTAGTGCATGCTCGAGGTCGAGTATGCAATGATTTGATGTCAACTTGCATCCATGGTCTAAGGAACGACCTGGTGTACTGGCGGTTTCTTCGAGGCCTTCTCACCAAAAGTGTCTGTTTCTCGCGCTCTCTCTCTCTCTGCAGCAACAGACGGTATCAGGACACAGTTCCTGGTGTTGGGTGTGCGTACTGTCTACGGGTTACGGGAGCAAGTGTCAACATCATCCCGTCAGGGAAGCTGTCCCTCGTCTGCACTGCCGGGATCTTCATGGTCAGCCAGTCCATGCTCCAATATGTGGAAAGTGCAGGCGCGGTGGGGGGGTCCAAAGCCCACTGTGCCTTGCAAGACATCGGGGCAACGACTTCAGCGGAGGATTGCGAGCAGTGACGTCTCTCCCTGCTGCAAGCTTGAAAGCAGGCTCCTTCGAGGAGAGGGTCGCGACCTTTATCTGCAGGTTGCTTGGACAAGAAGCGAGCCTCAGGATTGTGCTACGCTGCTACCCGTAGTTCAGTCCTTTGATCTTGATCGTGGAGGTCACAGATTCTGCTGTGCCTAGGCTGGTCGTGTACTTGTTCTACATGGTCTCGCTGATCTATTACCGGACCAAGCACGTCTATCAGGAGCGAGCGAGCGAGCACCGGAGCACTGGGAGCGGAGCGTTTGCTTGGTTCCTGCAGCCTCTTTCTTGCCCGCAGGCGGTGAAGCGTGGGGAATTCTTCGAGATCGGTGGCATCCGAGTGCCGAGGCTGGCATGCTCGGAGCGCAGCCAATTTTGCCAACACGGCGGAAACTGAAACTGCGAGAACAGGTGGCTAAAGGCCCCAATAAAGGCTCCAACTTAGCCAACATGTCAACGGGCTCGACAGGAGGGCGAGTGGCACCTTCCCGCCAAAGCTATCTCCGGACTGCAGGAATTGAAGCCAGCAGGGGCAGAAGGAATCATGGGTTGCAGGGCAGGGGGACTGCGGGCTGCAGCAACCGCAGGAGTGTAGGCAGGGTTTGTGGCCTGCCAGGGCACCAATGCACCGAGTATAAATTTGGACCCCTACTAGGCCCTACTTGATACTACTAAATGTTTCCCGTCGACAACAGATTAAAGACGACGGCCGGAGAGTAGATGTCAGTTGGGTTATGCCCGGTCGCGCGGAAGGTACAGGACGATAAATGTCTGGTTGGCGACGCTTGTGTTTGGTGACACCGGGGGGTGTTAGTTACGGTCATGGTATGCATGTGAGTTCACCGATGCAGCATGTGCAAAAATCAAGCTGTGTTCATGGTCACTTCCGGTGGTCATGTCAGTTAATTACGCAGAAACAGCTGATACAGTCAGTGGGTCGTCCAGTTTACATGTCAGGGAATCCATGCCGAACGTGCAATCATTGAACGCCTGTTTGGTGACATGGAGGTCGTGCAGTGCGCATGTATTCTACTGAAGCACGTTGTACAGAGGAAGGTCGTTCATTGGCACTGGGGGTTGGGCGTACTCTTCTCTTTGCCATGTTTGCCACTCGCCGCCCCGAAAGGTATTCACCCTTCGCCTGGGTGGGGTTTGGGAGGGTCGGATGTCCAGCTTCGGGTGGGAGCCGAATTCACCGGTATTTTGCGGTGTTGTTTTATCTTCGATTACGTCTTGCGGTTGTGGTGGAGACGAGAGGAGTTTTGAAAATGCAGTATTTTACAACATTTTCTGGTTTACGATGTTGTTCAAAAAGGCAGACAACTATGGTATAGGCACGAGGTCGTAAAGGGGATTGCGGCCGTTGTTCGCATTCGACTTTGCCGTGACGGACACGCGCGTTTGGTGCGGGTTGTTGCGTGTTTTGGGGGCAAAGCATCCAGTCCGAAGCCTAATGACGTCCACATGGTCTATTGCGGTTTGGGAAGGGCAGAGCATCCATGGCCAAAGCTTGATGACTGGTGCTTTTGTTGTGTTTGGTATAGTTTTTCTCGGTATTGTCGGTATTTTCTAGCTTGGGCCGGGGGTTGCGGGGGTTGGCGGGGGGGGCTTGATTCCGTTCTTGGTCCACTGCCGTTCGTTTTGCGTTGCTGTGCCCGCTCACCTACCATGCCCCTGCATGCAAAGTATGACCACATGCATGTGCCAGATAACAGTTTTTTTGCATCCTCTTCGTGCCGAAACCACAAACCATAGTGCCGGGTCGCATGCGTTCCTTAAACTGCACGACGTTTCGGGGCGGCGAGTGGCGTACATGCCTTCTGATTTGGAACGGAAGTTAGATGTCATTGTTTTGACGCGAACATCCCCTCCACCACAAAAGGGGGAACATTCTGATAGTTCTGCAGATGGCACCGCGACCGTACCTCCAGCCAGAGTGTGGACGTTTTAATCAGTGCCAACACCCGCCGATGTCAACAAAGTTAAAGGACCGGATAACCCCACATGACAATGACTCCCGTATAACAACCAAATGAGTTCAGAGGAAAGTGGGTATGATACTCGTGTTTGCGTGTGTGGGTGTGTGCCATGTTGGTGATGGTGCATGTGGGCTGTGTCGAACGTGCACATGCGTGTGTGTGTGTGTGTTGCGTGTGTTGTATGTTGTCTGTGTTGCGTGTATGTGTACTGTGTGGGCGTTGTGTGCGTGTGTGTGTGTGTGTGTGTGCGTTGTGTTTGTGTGTGTGTGTGTGCACGTGTGTATTCCTATCTGTTCGCACGGCCAAGCGCTGGGGACCCCTTCTCCACCCCCCTTCCTCCCGCACATGTTGTCGTCGGCTCTTGCTCTAGCTCTAGCTTCCCTGGCCCTGGCCCTGGCCCTGGCCCCATTCCTAGCCCCATTCCTAGCCCTAGCCCTAGCCCTTGCTTTGCCCTTGCCCTCGCCCTAGCCATAGCCTTAGCCCTAGCCCTAGCCTTAGCAGCCCTAGCCCTAGCCCCCGAGCCCTAGCCCTAGCCCTAGCCCCCTAGCCCTATAGTTAGCCTCGCTCTCGCTCTCGCTCTCTCTGTCTGTCTCTCTCTCTCTCTCTTTCTCTCTCTCTCTCTCGCTCTCTTTCGTCTTCCGAAGCTCTGGGACCTTATATCGCGCCGCGCCGCATCCAACAGAGCCCTCTGGAGAGAGCGTTTAGTCGCGTTAGACTCTCCCGGAGCCGCCGCGGAGCTCTGGGACCGTATCGCGCGCGCCGCATCCCACAGAGTTCTCTGGAGAGAGCGTTTAGTCGCGATAGACTCTTCCGGAGCCGCCGCGGAGCTCTGGGACCTTATCGCGCACGCGCCGCATCCCACAGAGCCCTCTGGAGAGAGCGTTTAGTCGCGTTAGGCTCCTCCGAAGCCGCCGCGGAGCTCTGCGACCTTATCGTTTAGTCGTGTTAGGCTCTTCCGGGGCCGCCGCGGCTCTGGGACCTTATCGCGCGCGCCGCATCCCACAGAGCCCTCTGGAGAGAGCGTTTAGTCGCATAAGACTCTTCCGGAGCCGCCGCGGAGCTCTGGGACCTTATCGCGCGCGCCGCATCCCACAGAGCCCTCTGGAGAGAGCTTTTAGTCGCGGGTATTTAAGAAAGACGCGTCTTGCTTAGTTAAGAAAGACAAAATTTGGTTTAAATCATGGTGGCACATGGTAGTGCATTCGTTTATAAACATATATAAGCCACATATTGACAACATCATACACAACACACAACACACAACACACACAACACAAACACACAGAACACACACACACAACACATATGCACAACACACACACACACACACACAACACACACACAACACACACACACACAACACACACAACACACACACACAACACACACACAACACACACAGCACACACAACACACACAACACACACAACACACACAACACACACAACACACACAACACACACAACACACACAACACACACAACACACACACAACACACACAACACACACAACACACGCACAACACACACAACACACACACACACAACACAACACAACACAACACAACACACAACACACACCACACACAACACACACAACACACACAACACACACACACAACACACACAACACACACAACACAAACACACAGAACACACACACACAACACATATGCACAACACACACACAACACACACACAACACACACAACACACACACACAGCACAACACACACACACACCACACACAACACACACAACACAACACAACACAACACACACAACTCATGTGCACACAACACACACAACACACACAACACACAACACACACAACACACACAACACACACAACACACACAACACACACAACACACAGCACACACAACACACACAACACACACAACACACACACAACACACACACACAACACACACACACAACACACACACAACACACACACACAACACGCACACAACACACACAACACACATAACACACATAACACACACACACACAACACACACAACACACAGAACACACATGCACAACACGCACAACACACACACACACAACACACAACACACAACACACACAACACACAGAACACACATGCACAACACACACAACACACACAACACACAACACACAACACACAACACACACAACACACACACACACGCCACACACAACACACACAACACACACAGCACACACAGCACACACAACACACGACACACACCACACACACACACACAAAAAAAAACAGACATATGCACAATGCATGCATGTAAAACAATAATAGTAAATAATGATAATAATTATACCATCCAAAATAAATCCCATGATCTATAGGTCGACGGACGACACATGCACGTTTGCATGGATATCAGCTAGGATGGCCGGCAAATGGTCACATGTACTGAATGCATTGGGTCGATGATCGATCTCGAGGCATCGGCAGCATCATGGCATGCATTCTTTTTTTTTAATAAGATTCGCGAATCCATCTCAGAAGTGGTCCGTCGTGCATGCAGATCATTGCAGCTCGCATATATCGATCGATCCCACCCAGTGGATCTGCTTCGAGCATTGATGCCTTCGATGATCGAATAGCAATAGCAATATAGGTAGGGTACGAAGTAAAAAGTATACATCACAATAATATAATGCATGCATGCATGTGTGTCTGTGTGTATGTAGACATGTATGCATGCATGACAACAGAAACATGTATATGTATGCATGCATGAAAACAAACGATCGTGCATGCATGCGTGTATATACCCTACCAAAACAAAACTAGCACGTTTTTTCCTCTCGCTGGCGATCAGGCTGCCACGACCGGGACCTGATTGTTTGCATAAAACATGTCCAGCACCATGCTAGAAATTGCATGGGCTGTGTTGGCTCCACCCCGGCGGGTGGCTATGTGAGACAAAGTGCCGCCGAAATCCTCGTCGCGGTACACCCAAAATCGAGCAGGGGAATCTCTAGACGCCTCACACAGGACAGATGTCTGAGCCGAATGTCTGCAAAGCCAAAGGACAGAGCGAACGAGTCCGAAGACCAGAAGAAGGCCCGGAAGACGGCGGAGGAGCTGAAGGCCTCCGTGAACAAGATGAGCAACTCCGAAAGGGTGAGCTGGTACAGGCAGGAAAAACGCAAGCGCCAGTCGGGTCGAAGAGGTCGAAAAGAACCTTTTCGACTGCCGTTGGCAGTCTCGAAGAGACAAGAGGCCATGAAAACAAGGACTCCGACCTCGCAAAATTCATGACCATGAAGGATTGGTGCACCAGGGAGATGTCCTTGAAGCTGTGTGCTACCTTTGAGGATGCGAAGCGCGGCTTCGAAGAAGCTTGCTGCAAAGCGGATGCTCAGACCAAGGTGGTCAACGGCGAGGTCTGCTTGAAGGAGAACGGAGGAAGCGTCGAGGAAGTTGCCAACCTCCACTCCGTGACGGGTGCAGTGAGGCAAAGAGCTGACCTGAGCGACGGTGACCAGCTGGACGGCTTCTACGCGGAGCTCGAGCCACGCCTCAAGCGAGCACGGGCAAAACTTGACCTCGAAAGAACCATGGCGGCTGAGGATGGCGGGGCGGAAAAGAAGTACGTGCCGGCCGCTGCTGTCCGGAAGGACTTGGAAGCGGAGCAGCAACTCCAGGAAAAGCGCTCAACGGAGTTTACTGAGATGGCCGCCCAGACCAAGGAAAGGAACGAAGCGAAGAAGAAGGAGCAAAAGGAGAATGCAGCGCAGAACGCGCCCAGCCTGAGCTTGGCCAAGCTGAGCATTGCCAACGCGATCAAGAAAGCTGGCGCCAGCATGCAAGAAGTCTTGAAAAGACAAAACTCGACTTTGGAATCCCTGGTCAACGAGATGGCCACAGTTCTGGCGCAAGAGGATGCGGCGTTGAGGACGGACGGGGAGAACCTCCGAAGGGAGGTTAACGAGGCCCTCGCCGGCCTGGAGCGCAAGATGAAAGAAGAAATCGAAATCTGGACTGCCAAATCCGAGGATCCGGAGCACACCGGCGAGTCACTGACGCAGCTCGAGAAGGAGCTGGCCGGTGCCATGCGCGAGTGGCACCTCAACGTCGAGGAGCTGAAGCAGGTGAAGAAGCACATGAAGAACTTGCGGGAGCACGTGAACGAGTGCAAGAAGGAGCACCGCAAGAAAGGCAAGCTGGCCAAGAAGCAGGCCATCAAGCCTTCGGGCAAGAAGGCCGCGACTGCGGTTTTGCCACCAACGGCTGAGACGCACCCCCTGCTCGGCAAGCTGAAGATCTGGGGGACAAGTGCTGGGGCTTCTCCTCGGATGCCCTGGACTTGGCGAAGCTGCCTGTGAAGGTTCCGGAGGCGAGTTTCGGCGCCCTAACTGACTGCTGCTTGAAGCATGAGTACTACAAGCAGCAGAAGGACTGGGTGGCTGAGGTGAGGGCCGTAGTGGCTTGTAGTGTGTTCGCTGGATGATGCGTGGGGTTTGAAAAAAGGCAGTGGGACGTGCTCTGGCATATCTCGCTATTGATATAATAATTCGGCGGAAAGCAACCAAAACAAAAACCCAGTGCTGCTATGTAGCGTCCTGCACCGGATTGAAATATTTTTTCATTTTGGCATAGCGCCTACTGCCTGATGCCGGTCAAGGGTTTCTGCAGGCCCTTTGAAACCCTGTGGTTTTGAATCCATGCCCTTGGACTGATTTTGTCCTTCCTAGATTTGAGTAGCTTGAACGAAAACCCTTTAGGCTCAAATGGTTTGAACCCTAGAAGGCCAAAAGGCTTTCATTCTAAAACAGTTTGAACCCTTTAGCGATTTCGGGCCAAACGCAGCCAGGGGTTTCACCCCCCGGGCTCAGATACATCACTTATAGTTTCGCCGACCAAGATGCCCAAACATCGACGAGTCACTTTTTTCAAGGATGTGAAATTTCAGTCGACGAGAAGATCGTACAGAGACAGAGGTCATGAAGTCATCAGGGTTGACGTGGAAACGATGGCGGAAGATGAACATCGAGCACAAAGCAGGGCTTAAGGCACAGATCATGAAGGACATGGTTAGGGACGAAGAAGACGGTGACCGGTTGGCGTACGTGAGGTTACCTGGAACTTTAAGGTTGCGGAGATAGCATTCTACGACGGTGAGGACGAGATGATGGAAAGAAACCTCAGCTCAACGGACAGCAAGAAGGTCATCGAGAAGGGAATCCTCCGATGTATGGTTCAACTCGTCATCCTTCGCAAGAAGATCAAGTTCCTCATGGATACTGGTTGTGGACACGACCTGATCTCTCAGAAGAAGATCGAAAAACACAACTTGGAAACCCTGGTGACACCGGAACCTATCTCATTTCAGACAGCAAACGGCGTCACAGACACAGATCTGGTGTCCAACTTTCAGACGNAGAAGATCGAAAAACACAACTTGGAAACCCTGGTGACACCGGAACCTATCTCATTTCAGACAGCAAACGGCGTCACAGACACAGATCTGGTGTCCAACTTTCAGACGGAATCGTTCAAGAAACCGATCAATGCCTACGTGCTCGACGATACACCATCGGTGTTGTCAATCGGAAAACGGTGCATGAATCACAAATACGGATTCGTTTGGCCACCAGGACGGGAACCATTCATGATCGATCCTGAAGGGAAGAGAATATCATAGCTTGTGAATGGTGACATTCCATACGTCCGTGCTGGCAGCAGCAAATCTCTGGCCATGACGATGCTGAGGCCACCGCTGTGCTCAAGGCTATCGCAGGAGCATCCGAAGTACAAGCAGACAGCTGCCGCAGCCAAAGCCATCCCAGCTGAAGTAGATGGTGAGGAGGAAGGTGTTGCGCATGATCGCCCACCTGATCCTGATCCACATGAAAGTACCTAGTGAGGAAATACCCGCCGCAGAGGCTGGGCGTCCTCCGGATCCTCCTGGAGGTGGAATTGGAGATGTGGAATTTGGCGAAGACGATGAAAGAGAGATTGAAGTCGAAGGTGAAGGTGCACCAGCAAGGNTACCCGCCGCAGAGGCTGGGCGTCCTCCGGATCCTCCTGGAGGTGGAATTGGAGATGTGGAATTTGGCGAAGACGATGAAAGAGAGATTGAAGTCGAAGGTGAAGGTGCACCAGCAAGGAAAGCGAAGATTGGCACCTTGAAAGCCGAAGCCAACACTCTCGCACATTTGTGCACTCATCGCTATCGCAACCCGTACTGTGAATCGTGCATTCGCGCGAAGATGAAGCATTTCCGCACGAAGNCGAAGATTGGCACCTTGAAAGCCGAAGCCAACACTCTCGCACATTTGTGCACTCATCGCTATCGCAACCCGTACTGTGAATCGTGCATTCGCGCGAAGATGAAGCATTTCCGCACGAAGTGCGGAGCATTCCAAAGGGAGTTGAAGTCATGGGGTGATTGGATCACATTTGATTTCGTCGACATGCGCAGAGCTGCAGACGCAGGTCTAGGCATTGATGACGGAGCAAGAGAAGTTTTGGTCGTGAGTCGTGAGGGACATTGCGACGCGGATGATCGCTGCCGTCCCAACCGAGTCAAGACATACTGATCAAGTCGTCAACGCTCTCAAACGGCTATTCGGAAGACGCAAAGTCAAGATGGCCTACAGCGACGTTGCGCCTGAGGTCGAAGCAGCACTGAACGAGTGGAGGATACCATTGGATCACTCACTACCTGGCAAACCAAACAGCAATTCTCTTGCAGAAAGGACCAATCAGGAAATCATCAACACCGTGCCTACGGCCATGCTCCATGCCGGACTACCAGGTAACTACCAGCACAATACTGGATGTTTGCCCTGAACTGTGTTACGCGCAATTTGAACATTGAGGACGTTGAGGGCGACGGTGATTCAGCATGGAAGCGAATGACAGGCGATGACTTCAAAGGGAAAGCCATACCATTTGGTTCAAAGGTGTTCTTCAAGCCCACGGATACGAGGGACAAGACTTACGATCGCAAGTTCGATCCGAAAGGGATACCCGGCATCTTCGCAGGGTACCGCCTGATCCCGGAGAAGATCCTGACTTAGCGGACATTGAGTTATCTGGTGATGAAGGACCAGGCGAACTTGATGGAAGTGAACCTATTGATGCAATCGGTGACAAGATACTTGACANCCGGAGAAGATCCTGACTTAGCGGACATTGAGTTATCTGGTGATGAAGGACCAGGCGAACTTGATGGAAGTGAACCTATTGATGCAATCGGTGACAAGATACTTGACAGAGCTGGACGATCAGCTTTAGATATGATGCCACCGTTACCACCTCCTGCTACACCACCTCCGGATGTGTCAGATGGTCGACGTTCGCTTGACGAAGTCGGTCCATCAGGCAGACGCATCCCCAAAGGCGATAGCGAAGAACCTGGAGAGATCATCAAAATCTTGAAGGAGAACAAGCTAGCACCTGAGCAGATCGAGCATTGGGGTATCGGCATGAAAGGTGAAGGCAAGATCTATCTGAGTGATGATGGTGAAGCATGTAAGATCGACAAGCGTGGTGTGCCGTACAAGGTCGGCAGTGACGGCAGATTCTTCCTACCCGCAGACCCATTGACAAGTATACACCAGAAGCTTGGAAGAAACTGGGCGAGGCAGAAAAGAAAGCAGCCTACAAAAAGGAGAAAGGAGACAAGGCTCGATCTGCCAAGAAAGAAAGGAAGAAAGCCGCGATGGGTAAGAAGGTGATCAGCAAGATGCTCGAAGAGATGATAATTCCCAAGATTGTGCAATGCAGCGCAATTGACTTGCGCCTCAATACCTCCATCGATGATGATGGATGGGAGTGGGCGCAGGAAATGTCAGACAACTACGCACAGGATGTATTCCTTGCAGATGTCATTCCAACGGTACCAGCGCACATGGTCTTCAATGAGGACTGGATCCCGTCTATGCCATGCACTACGTCGGTGTCGACTGATCACAGGGAAAAGAATCCCGCGCTTAAGTCATGCTTCAATGTCATGGTCACACGACCAGTCACACGCAAAGAGATGATGAACAATCCCAAAGCCGTGGAAGCATTCATGAAAGAGTGGAAAGGACTCTGGGATCAAGAAGTGTTCGATTTCTCAACAACTCGCGAATACGACGACGTCGTGGCAGAGGCTAAGAAGAAAGGTGAGAAGATCCACNGCATTCATGAAAGAGTGGAAAGGACTCTGGGATCAAGAAGTGTTCGATTTCTCAACAACTCGCGAATACGACGACGTCGTGGCAGAGGCTAAGAAGAAAGGTGAGAAGATCCACATGGCACGTGTACATGGGCTCACCTATGAAAAGAACTATCAACTCAAGGAAGATGATCCAGCAAGAAAGTTCAAAGGTCGAGGGGTTCTACTGGGTGATCAAGTGAAGGATCAGAACATGGAGGCGGCGTTGTTCCAGGACTNTATCAACTCAAGGAAGATGATCCAGCAAGAAAGTTCAAAGGTCGAGGGGTTCTACTGGGTGATCAAGTGAAGGATCAGAACATGGAGGCGGCGTTGTTCCAGGACTTGGGCAATTCTCCCGTTTGATGCCTCGAGATGGGCCGATTGCTACGGATGCCTTCCTGGTAACGATGTGCAAATGGCAGATGCAATTCAAGCATACATTCAGGCAAAACTGTCTGGGGTACCATGCTGGGTGGAACTTCCTGATGAAGCATGACATCCTTCTGCTAACAAGCACAAATACCGCCGTCCAGTTTGCCGCTTGGTCAAGGCCCTATATGGACATCCTGACGCCGGAACCATGTGGGAGCAACATTGTCACACTGCAGTACAAAAGGTCGGGTTCAAAACACTTGGTGATGAATGGCCATCATTGTATTTCCATCCAGATCTGAAACTACTTCTCGTGATTTACGTGGATGATCTGAAAATGGCGGATCCTACAGTCAATCCGCCTAAGGGGTGGAATATGCTGCGCCAGGAGCTTCGTCTCGAAGAAGAAACACCATTGGGATTGTACCTCGGGTGTCGCATCTCCAAAGGCGAGGCAACATTGCATGACAAGACGAAGGTGCAAACTGTTACCTACGACATGGAGACATACCTTGAGATGACGGTCAAGAAATACTGTGATGTCACAGGGTTTGACTCAACGAAATTCAAGACGGTACCATCGCCAAGTCCAGCTGAGGAAACGAAACATCACCCAGCTCGGGCGCCGGCGCAACACGGTAAAAGTCATCGATCGTGCACCACACCTGTGTGGTACGGACAACTGCGCCTACCAGCCGAATTTCCGCCTCCACCTATTCCCAAGGCGCCAGAGGAAGAGGAAGTCAGCGAGGCCAATCGCGGAAGTTTGGTGGCGCCCCAGGCTGCGAGCATACTTATGAAGTTGCTCTATGCCGCGCACATCTGCCGCTTTGATCTGTTGCGTAGCATCAACAATCTCGCTCGCGAGATCACGAAATGGACCAAGAAAGAGGATGCTCTTCTGCACCATCTCATGGCGTATGTGCATCAGTCCAAACATCACATGATGATTGGTTGGGTGGGGGACTCCTTGGAGACCTCGTCCATTGGACTCTTTGCGGATGCGGACTATGCTGNCAAACATCACATGATGATTGGTTGGGTGGGGGACTCCTTGGAGACCTCGTCCATTGGACTCTTTGCGGATGCGGACTATGCTGGTTGTGGTGAGAGTCTCAAGTCTACCTCTGGTGCACCTTTGCACATTCAGGGTCCTCACACTCGTTTTCCATTGGCGGGACTCAGCAAAAGGCAGGGGTGCCTCAATCGCTCCACCCCTGAGGCCGAGATTGTCGCGGCCGACTTTGCTATGTCACGTCTTGGGCTGCCTGCCATTACTCTTTGGCAGCAGCTGGGGGGGGGTCTGACCCCAACCTCGTCTTCTATGACGACAGCCAAACCATGATCGGGGTGATTCGTGCGGGCAAGAATCCGACTATGCGTCATTTGGAACGTACACATGGCATCAACGTTGGCTGGATGCATTCCATCTTTCAGGAGGGGTACGTTTCCCTTGCCTACGAAGTCACCGCCAAGATGTCTGCGGATATTCATACCAAGTCGTTCTCGGACCCCGTTTCCTGGACTCACGCATGTCAGCCTTTCCGCCGGCCCTCATCGATTCCCAAGAGATCATGGATCTGATGCGCCCGGCGCATTCTCAAAGTGCTGATGAAAAGGGCCATCAACATTACTCGTTCAAAAGCGAGGTCCCTTGCTTCCCTTATGCTGAGACGCCCATACTGCCTCAGGTGCTGTATCGTGCCGGTCTATCCAGCAAGGAGGGTTTGCAAGAACATGACAGCGTGGACCCCAATATTGGTTGTCAAGTTCCCGCGCGTGCTGCGGGGGCCGCCTTCTACGTTGCTGCCGGGTCGTTACCTTCGGTCGACCTGGATTCTCCGTGAAGGGCAGTGGCACCAAGTGCAGGATAAAGCGCAAATTCCCGACACTCCAGCCAAGTTTGATCGCTACGTGGAGCGTGCTGCCTTTCAGTTTCATCCCGTTCGTGGTCAGCTTCCACGTGCTGCCGTGTCGGAGGCCTCACGCTCCGTCGGAGGACTTGTTCATACCTATAAGATACTATAAGGGCTCAAGTGAGTTCAAGTACCGAATCATCATCAAGGACGCGCCGAAGAAAACGACGGTGTGGACGGTGATCGGAGTCGACGAGGACAACTGGTGGAACGAGTATGCCCCGGGCATGGATTGCATGAAGGAGTTTGCTCCTGGTCCACACTATGACCCGAGTGCACAAGTGAATGTCCTGTGTACGGGAAAGCAAGTCGACGATGCAATGTGTTCTTACCTCGTTGCTGTGACGGAATCTCGCCAACGAACCTCAAATTCGGTGATTTTCATCGGTGCAGGGGTACTTGGGAGGAGCCGTGGGGGGAGGTCGTCCAAAGAATTGCGCGCAAGGCATCCCAATAGAAGACACAAATGATCGTAGAAGTGCCTCCCGAAGCTGCAGTTCACCAGACCAAGCAGTACAAGATGCTCACTGAAGATGAGTTGTGGGTGAGTGTCAAGATTGACGGGTGCTCGCATGGACAGAGGCTGGTTATGCCGCTCCGTGAAGGTGATCAAAGTCTTGCATATTGCAAGGTTGGTTGGGAGTACCTCGCCGCAAACATCAAGATCCGGCCGAAGTTGTCTGACGAGTGCCGTTCTAACCACACGCACGCAAGTCAGGAGTGCATGCATGAACATGCAGAGAAGGGCCGCAGGACCAGCCAAGTATCTCGCAGCCTGCTCAATGCTTTGCAATTTCGGGCACCTAACGGGGGAAGGCTTGTGTCGATGCCCATGAGCATCCCTAAGGGCCGAGTCGACCGCGTCATCGTAACTTTGGACGGTACGGGCGACGGCTTTGCCGAGCCCAAGGGTGCGCAAGGGTGTGCCCGCATACGGTGCAGGGAATCGGTACCTGCGCACGTGAAGACGAGCTCATCCAAAAGATCAGCAAGGCCTGCAGGAACGATCCTCACACGCCTGTGCTATTCGTGGCATCGCTTTTGCGATCAGGTGAAGGGCCTGGAAAGGTTGAAGGGTCTTGTGTGGGGGGAGAGTCGTGTCCTGGGTGTTGAAATCTCTCAAACGCGTACTGTGTGTGCGGAGTTTTCCAGCGTTTATTTTTCACTTGACATGCCGACATCATGTTGATGTTGGTCATGGCCTGAATTACACGCTCTCGTTTCGAGCAGCAAGGTGACGAGGGTCAAGGTCGCTGATCATGTCGGTGCTACTGGTGAATTAATCGGACGTAGGATTGTGCTCTCGAACATGCCCGAAGTTGAGCGTCTTGAAACCAATTTCTCTGAACATGTCAGTCACAAGTCTGAGTGCAGTTTGTTTCGATGCATTGATGACACATGGAGGTCAGGGGCAGTACATGTGCGCAGCCTTGTTCATGCTCATGTCAGGACCAGCAGACGCAACCATGACACCGACAATGACAAAAGAAATCGTTGGTGCCGAGGTACTGATTCTGGGGCTAATCGCAAGCCCCAAACCATGGACAACTAAGGTGCGGACGTCGCTGATCGGGGAAGTGCATCTCTTTTGGAGAGCACTGAACCGTGGAGCGATCATAGGGAGAGGTTACTGCTTCTCTTTTGGAGAGCATATCCAATCCCTGAGCCATGGCCTACCAAAACTTTGCTGGAGAACAACTGACGTTCGACGGGATTCAGTTTGAAGACATCTTCGCCTCCAACNTCCAATCCCTGAGCCATGGCCTACCAAAACTTTGCTGGAGAACAACTGACGTTCGACGGGATTCAGTTTGAAGACATCTTCGCCTCCAACGGCGGTGTCCTCAGTTCCCTGAAGAAGTATGACAAGTTCATCGAAATCTTTGTCAATGATCCGAAGAATGCTTCCAAAAATTTCCTCGAAAGATCACCAAAGATCGTGTGGTTAGCAACAGACTCATTCGTGCCTGGGCGAGCTGGAAAAAGCCACCTCTGCTATTGATCTTTGACGTTGATGTCCGCGTTCGTGAGATCGCAAGGGCCCTCCTGATGTCCAGCGGAAATGCTACGGTGAGGTCCTCAGCACCGTCATCAAGATGGGGGCTATGAAGCATTTGGCAGCTGACAAAGCGAAGACGTTCCAGAACCTACGGAAGTACCTGGTTGATCCTGAAGTCGTGATCGATGAAGCCTCCGCAGCAGTCTCGGCACTCGAGACCGACAAGGACGGCATTCTCTTCGATCTCACGACTTCCGCGATTGAAGTCGTCAATGACACGAACTTCTTCAATCTGGACGTCGTAGCGAACACCACCCCTTCGAGACTTCTTGGAAGACTTAATGGCATGTTGCATCGGGGTCCAGCTCTGCCACTCTCGCTTCGAATAGCCCTCCCAGACCAAATAATCGGCATCGGAAGCCAAAAAAAAATTCCAGGGCATGGTTGCCGACACCTCCACCTTATCATCATCAGCATCGCCTGCAAACCCAGGTGGAGGATGGTCAGGCTCCTTCGGCTCCAAACGAGAACTCGAGCTGGGCTCCTCCATAGGAGCACTGCTGTCATCGGGCTGGGACTCCTCGACAGGAGCCTCGTCTTCAGCCACCCAGTGCGCGGGATTTCCATTCGGCCCCAAGTACATGTACTCGTACCGATGTCCCTCTGGGCCACTCACCCTAGGCGGCCGCCTTTGTCGCTTCGCTCGGTTTTATTGCGGACGCCTTTGTCGCCTTGCTCGGCTTGACTAGCTTCTTCAAAACTTTCATGACACCATCCTCATGTCTGAGCCAGGTTTTCGGCGCCATCGTGCGCAAGCGAGGGNTCGGTTTTATTGCGGACGCCTTTGTCGCCTTGCTCGGCTTGACTAGCTTCTTCAAAACTTTCATGACACCATCCTCATGTCTGAGCCAGGTTTTCGGCGCCATCGTGCGCAAGCGAGGGTTCGGGATGCTTCGAGATGAAGTCTGACCTGATGTCATCGATACATACAGAATTAAGGCCACTGGGTTTTAGGGCCCGGATATATATGTTATGGGTATGGGTTCTACATCGAAGGCGGTGCAAAGCTAAGTTAAGACCGGGATCAAAAAGCTCTATATGTAGCATGCATGCGTGCATCATGCATGCATGGTTCGCTTAAGCTATGATCGAAAACTCCTGAGCACTCAGGGCTTGGGAATTCTAGCTTATGGTGTTAACATGCACACCATAATATCGAATATATGTAGCACCCTAGCTGCTTCACCGATATATACCAAAACCATATTAAGTGATCGATCGTTACACATGCAATGTTTCATGATCGACTATATCGGCCTTTAGTGGGCTGCGGCTGCGGTATACGACATCATGCACTCGATCATGGGCACATCATGCTCTCGATGATGGGCCCAAAGACTGCACTAGATCGGATTATGCTCACAGCCATGCTTTATGATCTCGCATGACAAGCCCGGCCAGTCCACTGGTCGAAGTTGTCCCGCCACGACTCCCCAGGGGAGCCATATAGAGTATAGTACTAGCGATAATAATAATTACATGTAATATAATGGCAACTCAGCTCGAAGGACCTGCGAAAAACGAGCACGGATGGATCCATTCAATGCCTCATGCGTGTAAAGACTGATCAGCTGCAACATGACATGCATGGGTGTGTCCACTTGCTGAAATGACGATCTGGGATGCGAGCCGGCCCAGAGGAAACAGCTAGTGACAAAACTGCAAAACTGGATCGATCATCCTGCAGTTGCAAATAAACATGCATGCATGCGAAAAACAAGCGATTCCAAGTGATCGGTTCTACAAAAATCCTATATATATATATAACCTTGCTCCGTCCTTCGGCCCTAATCTGCTCCAAAGCCCAATCACGTGCAGCTCGCAAAGTCCACCCATCATTCTTTAAATGAGCAACGATCTTGTAGCCCAAGTCTTCATCTGCTCCTTGGACTTCCCACAGCGCCTGTGACCAAAGCTGAAAACCTGGACCTCTTTCTTAGTGTTTGGCCTCTTCAAGAGAATGCCGATCGCATTGTTTTTCTTGTAGTAAAGCACATAGACCGAGCATCCATCTAGCATGGGGCTGTTGCTATCGAAGCCCTCATCGTCTGGGGCGCCGCCGCCGCCACCACCACCACCACCACCACCACACCGGGGCGGGGCAACAGCTGCAGCCTCCTCGAAATCCTCGCCCTCCTCACCATCCTCCTCGGGATCCTCCTCGGGAGACTCCTTCAACGGGGCAGCAGCTGGCTTTTTCATGCTGGGGATGCTGGCAGCTGGCTTCTTCATAGAGGCAGTGGACACCTGCAGCAACCACCTTTCAAGACCAAATTCGGGGCCTCGGTCTGGATGGGCCCTTGAACTTGGCAGTGAGGAAGCCAGACTCATGCTGCTTCATCGTGGCCTTGATCTTCTGCCCCTGGCAAACCCGAACCATGCAAAGCGAGGCATTCCCAGAACTGCAAAGGGGCAGATCCCTTAGCAGGCATCACNGGAAGCCAGACTCATGCTGCTTCATCGTGGCCTTGATCTTCTGCCCCTGGCAAACCCGAACCATGCAAAGCGAGGCATTCCCAGAACTGCAAAGGGGCAGATCCCTTAGCAGGCATCACGTCATCGTTATCAAGCTTCGGATTCTCAACCGTCAGGGCTTGGGCAGCATCCTGCTGCTCCTCAGAGGAGCTCTCCACCATGCAAGGACCCATGCTCGAAGATGACTTCAGCATGTCGCTAGCCTTCAANCTCCTCAGAGGAGCTCTCCACCATGCAAGGACCCATGCTCGAAGATGACTTCAGCATGTCGCTAGCCTTCAAACCATACATCTTATAGAGGTCTTCGGTGCTCATCTTGGTCTTCGCCTTCTTAAGCTTCGGCTCATCGGCACTGGTTGCCGTCGAGGCTGCCGACTCCACCTTTTTCAAAGATCGCTTACCCTTTTCCTTGACCGGCTTTCGCTCGACTTGCAAGTTGCAGTACTTGTTGATCGTAGCCATGACTCGCCTGACACTCGGTTTCAATCTGACACCGGTTGAACTCTGGAGCCTTTTGTTGTAACAGTGAGATACTGCTTTGGCAATCCTTTCCGCCCACATGTTTCCTTCGGTTTGCTTGACATTAAGCCAGGCTTTCTGGGCAGCCGCTGCGAGGACACACTTGGTGGGGCGGGTCGTCCGTACGAGGAGGTCGCTAATGAGGCCTTCATAGTTTTCTACGATGACCTCNGGACACACTTGGTGGGGCGGGTCGTCCGTACGAGGAGGTCGCTAATGAGGCCTTCATAGTTTTCTACGATGACCTCCGGGTCGCTCTCCAGATACTTCTTGTCAAGGCCCCCGGGCATAGCGGAGGCAAGGTTGCACTAAGTCCTCCGGTGTGGCCGAATTGGCACGTCGAGGGCTGCTATTCTTACCCTGGCATGCCAGCTAGCTGCAGTACACAGCTGTGATCGTTCGAACCTGGGGATCTCGAGCCTCATGAGCAAAGTTCAAGCAATGATGTTGTTTGCTGTTGAAATCATGCATGTTGCAATGCTTGCATGATCATGCCAAAAGCTTAATGCAAATCGAGCATGGATCGATCGATCGAAGCATGCATGCATGCCTGCACACGCCACAATACATGCATGCATGCATGCATGTATGCATTGAATGTCTTTACGAATTCGTTAACACTAATCGACCGAAAGACAAAAAGATCCGCACATGCATGCACACATGCATATGCTCTTTAGCTTTGCACTTATAACCACACACAGACGAATTTAAGACATATACACATGTANTCGTTAACACTAATCGACCGAAAGACAAAAAGATCCGCACATGCATGCACACATGCATATGCTCTTTAGCTTTGCACTTATAACCACACACAGACGAATTTAAGACATATACACATGTACATGCATACACATGCATACACACACACATGCACATGCACAAACGGGCACACGCACACACACACACACACACCGGCATGCCACGGTGGCACACATGCACCTGCCCACACACACACACACACACACCCCAAAGATTAATGATATATACATATATATATATATATATATGATCATATAGATATATATAACATAGTGTATGAGGTAAGGCTCATTCATATTGCTTAATTAAGCTGTTTTGGCGCAAAACGAGATTCATGCTGAAATGAGCAATAATGGCTTAAAATTTAAGCCATATGGAGTATCTTATGGNTAGTGTATGAGGTAAGGCTCATTCATATTGCTTAATTAAGCTGTTTTGGCGCAAAACGAGATTCATGCTGAAATGAGCAATAATGGCTTAAAATTTAAGCCATATGGAGTATCTTATGGTATAATTAACACCGAATATGTTCTAATTAAGCAGCATGATCACTTAAATAAGCCGTATAATGTTTAAACAAGCCCGAAAGCCATAGTTAAGCCATTTTAATTTAAGCCATTCATTCTTCCTTAGGACATATAGCTTGTTTAAGCTATATTGGGCTCACTGGGCTGGTGAAAGCGCTTATAGTCGCGTTAGACTCTTCCGGAGCCGCCGCGGAGCTCTGGGACCCTATCGTGCGCGCCGCATCCCACAGAGCCTTCTGGAGAGAACGTTTAGTCGCGTTAGACTCTTCCGGAGCCGCCGCGGAGCTCTGGGACCTTATATCACGCGCGCCGCATCCTACAGAGCCTCTGGAGAGAGCGTTTAGTCGCGTTAAACTCTTCCGGAGCCGCCGAGGGTCTTGCTGTGTGCTGCGTTGGTGTGAGTGTTGCGTTGTCGTGTTTTGCTGTGCTGTGTGAGTGGTCAGTGGGTGGCAAGGCTTGAGGGAGTGAGTGAGGGAGTGAATGAGGGACAGTGAGGGAGTGAGTGAGGGAATGAGGGGGAGGAGTACGTGTGCAAGTATCCGCAGTGAGCGAGACGGAGAGCGCTCCAAAGAAAGTAAGAACCCCACAGTAACGTGGGGAAAACGTCTCAATGCAAACCGTACATAACCGTACACATTCTTTCTTGCCATGCACTCGCAGCTACAGTAGACACCCACGACGGTGACACTCGCCTCCGGCGCCAAACAAACATGAGCCGTACGTTTTGCATGGCTTACCTTTGCGAGTACAGAGGACAAATTGACCATGGTAAGCATGGCCGGCACGAGCAAACGAAGTTTCATTGTACAGTTTACATGGGTGAACCGACATGCACACCAGACGACCCAGCGACCATAACAATCGCCAACTTGGGCTAACTACGTCTTGTGGAGAACCGAAAGGCAGTAACGCCAGCCTGCTTGGCCAGACAACTTTGTAAATATCTTACTATACGTGTCGCATGGACTACAGGCAGCGGGACGCCCCCGTCGACCGCAGCAGCGGGCAGCATCAGCAAACGTCATAGACGCCACCATAGATCGCTCGGAGATCAGCGCCACCTTATGAGATTGTGGTGGGGCATGTTCGGCCCCCTTCCCTTTTCCGGTATGTCCCACAGCGTTTTCTGTTTGAGCCCTGTGACGCTGTGCGTCTTCTACTTCGCTCCCACCTGCATCTTCCAGTGCAGCTTGAGTCTCAGCTTGCGCGGTCTATGTTTGACCAGTTACCTGGCCAGCTGTCGCAGGAAATGGACGGAAGACTGGCAGGAGGCCGCGGGGCCCCTGGAAGAACTTTGTGGCACCTCGATTCGCTCCGAGTGACTGGCTGAGGTCAGCCTGGGGTTGACCTTGGCCCTGGTCGTGATGTTCTTTGTCGTAGCTGCCCCAACGTCCATTCGGGAGCTGAGTGCTTTAACTCCAGACCCAGGAGCCCATCCTGTCGTGCTTGCAGCATACAGAGGGCCTTGGTATCTTCACGCAGCGCTGCCCACAGGCTTGGGACCCTACGGGGTGGATCGCAGAATGTCGTGTCGAATCCTCCGGAGGCAAACGACACGCGAGAGCCGTATGAGATTCTCTCCATGATCGCCGCTTGGCCTCAGAGCTGCGATGTGGTGCGATGTGCAAATGCGGCTCTGAAACCGTGCAGGCCATCATGCTGATTTTCACTTTGGCCGCGGATACCGCAACAGTCTCCACCAGGTGCTGCCTGAGATGGAGCAGGGAGGGGAGAGACGCTTGCGTTCTTGGCCGTGCTGTTGAGGCTCTCCTCTTGGCTTCTGGTAGCCGGCCATGTTCTGCCTGACGTTGTGGAGCACTCAGCGCACGATTGCGGGCAGTTTGCATACAACATCGTCTGGGTCGTTTCAAGCTCAGGGTCTAGCGCTGCTCGCCTGCGGCTTCCTAGTGCTGTCCGGGGCTTACGGGCGGAATTCGGCCTTTCCAGAACTGCTCCCTGCATTCAGGACTTTTGGCAGCAGCGTGGCGGCATCCCTCGGCAACCCAGAGGCGGCGGAAGTGCCATCTTGGAGGGGAGTGTGGGATATTCAAGACCAGTCAGGATTTTCAGGGCATTGGAAGCTGCCTGATGGCCTTCCTGCAGTTGGCGGTCGGGCCCTTATGGCCTGTGGCGTGCACTTGCTGCCGGAATGCGAGTCAGTGGCGAACTCAGATCAACATGTTTCCAGCTTCGCACCTGGAGCAGCTGGAGGATAGGCAAAGTGCCGGTAGGGCTTGGGCGGCTTGGGGCCTTCTTGCAGAAAGCTGCGGACGAGGGAGGCACATGGATTGGGTGTCCGGCTGTCGCGAGGCTAAGGCAGACAGTACGTATCAATAGCATTAGCATAGCATCACTGCTTTTTGTGTCGAGCGTTTTGTGAGAAGGAGAGCTTCATTCTTCTGGCAGCAGCGAGCTGCTTTCGAGTCTTGGCCACTCGGGCGACAGCAACTGGCATTGTGCCAAACTGATCTTGCACCGACTGGCATCTTCGGCAGTGAAGGTCGTCTTTCTGCTCATGAATGTCCTCATCGCGCAGCTCACCTGCCCACCGGCAGAACAACAGTCACACAAGGTTGCATGTGGGTTTAAGCGAACTCCCATAGGTTGCTACAAGCAGCTCTCCGTGAGCATGGTGGGCCATGCACGCTTGCGTGGCGCGCTCGGTAATGCCGCCGTGTCAGGTCACTGCACGGGTGAATGGAGTACCAAGGTCGCATGCACAAGGTTTGCGAGGCCGGTTTATCGGGGGCAATCATCGATGTTCTTCTCGAGCCTTGACGCAGGCCATGGAGGGAATCCCATCCACGACCTTCCAACGTTTCATCGAGCCTGTTGGCCCAGCTTGGGGAGTTACCAGGATTCGTTGGGACAACTGCTACGTTTCCACTCACCCAGGAATTTGCGGTTGGATGATCCGGTGGAGTTCGGGGAGGGTGACGTTGGTCCGGCAGGGGGCATCCAGGCAGCGTGCGGTGCAGCTTGGGATGGGCTTCTGCGGTGCAATGCGTGAGACTCGTACAGGTCCTCGAACCTGGGAACCTCCATCCCACGAACGTCGGCGACTGAGGAGTCTAGTCAGTCTAGTCAGGGCCAGGGCCACTGCAGCTGGCCCGCTTTGGAAGCTCCTGCAGGTGGACACGATCCGGCGAATGGGCGGGAATCCCAAAAATCCTTTTCCTCCAGAAGATGAGGACCTGACAGAGGCGCAGATCCCGGAACACGGAACACTTCCACCTTGGATGAAAAGCAGAGCAAAGTCTGAGCAAAGTCGAGGCTGAAAGGTGCCAGCGCCTGTTTAAGATGTATCAGAAGGCCGTGAAGCCCGGACCCCAGTGCCCAGCGCTGCTGTGGGCTCTTCTCTTCTTGGGCTTTTGGGATTTCGGGGCGCAGGAAGATCACGAGCCAGGGGCACTCCAGCGATGACAAGCCCCCTGCGCCCAAGGCTTCCGAGGAGCTTCCGAAGCGGGGCGGCGAGTTTTGAAGTTGCTGCCAGGCAATAACGAGCCGAACGACCTTCGGAATGACTCCGGAGGAGGTAGCCGGATGCACTGCAATACCGCTCCGCTCCTTCCACGAACCCGCTGCCAGGCGAAGGAGGTCAGTGAGTGAGTTCGAAGGCATTGCCAGTTCAAAGCCTCTGGCGACTCAAAGGATGAGTCACCTTGTCGCCTGTGTCTGATGAGGCAGCAGCGAGCTTGCCGCGTTAATGACTGTTTCTAAGGGCTATTCATGCCGCCAAGACCTGCAGTTCTGTGACTAGTGCTGTTGCATAGATGAAAACGTTGTATAGTTCTATACACTTTCCACGCAGGTGCAACGGCCGTTGCAGACACGTTCTTCGCCTCGAGGTCTCTCGCGAATGCGATCTGTCTCGTTGGTGTTCCGGCTAGGCCGAATGGCCAGCAAAAAGAGCCGCACCGTTGGGATATGTTAGGTTGCAGTAGGATAGCAGAGTGCTAGCGCTTGCTTCGATGCGTCCTGTGACGTTGATAGACTCCTGCCCTTCTCCCACGAAACCGCGCGATCGCCTGAGAAAGTGCCTCAAGTGAGTCCATGCTGGATCGTCAGGACTCAGAGGAGGAGGAGCCTGAGCGCTGGAAGGCGAAACAAGCAGCGAGCAGAAGGGCCCCTTTGCTTCGAAGTTTCTTCCCGAAGGCGGCGCGGGACAAAGCCACCCGCCCCCCGAGGAGAACTGTAGTGGTTGGCGCCCCCGTGGGGGTCCCAGGTCCCGCATCGTTCTTCGGTCTTCGGCTCGTACGGGGGAAGAGATGGACAGCATGAGCCAAGGCGCCTGTTGCGGCGCACAAGCCGAAGAAGAGGAGCCACAAGCCTAGTGACCAGTGCACCATGCGCAGACCTAGTGGGGCTATGTTGGGCTCATGTGGCTTGACAGGTCCTGTCCAACAGCTTCTCAAGGCCGTGGCACAACCAGAGATCCCCCAGAGATGGCGTTGCAAGCTGTAGTGTTTTGAACTCGAGGTCATCCGTGCCAGCAAGACCTGTCTGATAGCGCGTGGTGCCCGGTGAGTAAGCTTGTGCACTGGCGACGGCTGTCGCTGACTTCTTCCATGAGGCTGGAGATAGAGGAGACCGCGCAGGACCTCCGCATTCTGCGAGTTCCGAGCTCAACTATAAACTTAGATCCGAGCAGGGTTACTGCAAAGTTGTTCCTGCAGACTCCGAAGGCCATCCAAAGCATTCCGGAAGATGAGATCGAGATGTTCTTCAGGCCATGGGACATTCCTTTTGTTTGAGCTGTGGAGAGAGCTTGGTTTCATTTCAGGCATGGAGAGGGTCGGGACAGTTGGGGGTGAGCGGCAGCAGCTTGTGTTGGCAGGGACTGCGGCTTTACGGATCAAACGGTTCTTCGCATCGCAGAGCTGATTCAGGCCTTCGGGTTGTCAGTTGCAGTTCTCACCTCTGCACTTGGGCTAAGCCTGCTGAGTCGACTGATCCGAGAAGGGTGTTCTCCGCAGGAGGGGCGGCCACAGATAGAGCGNCTGATTCAGGCCTTCGGGTTGTCAGTTGCAGTTCTCACCTCTGCACTTGGGCTAAGCCTGCTGAGTCGACTGATCCGAGAAGGGTGTTCTCCGCAGGAGGGGCGGCCACAGATAGAGCGTAGAATAATAGCCTTTTATAGGTTTTGGGCCATTATGTTACCTACTTTTGAGGGTCTAGGTATATCCTAAACTTTGGTAGGACGCCTGCCTTTCTACGAAGCCTTGGTACAGGAAAGCTTGATGGAGCGGCGGCTCAAAAACTGTCAGGGCTTCCTTATGGCCTCTCCTCGTCGCCGAACCTGAAACCCACAACAACAGTGCATAAACACTACCTGGACCCCAAGAGTATGTAGAATAATGGCCTTTTATAGGTATTGGGCCATTATTTTACCTACTTTTGGGGGTCTAGGTAATTGAGAATACTTGTACTTGATGATTATTTATGGAACTATGCCATGCGAAAAGAGACTTTGATTTCGTATGGCGTCGTATGGTCTGTTTTTACCAGCCTCACATCACGAGTCATTGAATCTCTTCATGTTGCCTTGCTGCAGGTACTATGTCTCTCCTTCGACCTCGAACAGAGTCATCCCCTGACGCCGGCAAAGTGCGGCAAAAGATGCGAGGAGTAGGATATCAAGCCACCTACCCCAAACCCTTGCAAGTCTCCATATTGTGAACCTCAAGGCTAACGATAAGCCCTGAACCCTAAACCCTAAAAGCCCGAACCCTATACACCCTAAACCTGTCGAACTCTACTCTACAATGAACCCCTAAACCCTAAACCCTTAAACCCTAAACCCCTATAAACCCTAAACCCTAAGCCCACATTGCGGACCACACCCTGGGCCCAGGTCAAACGTAAATCGTCCAAAGGTCCTGGGATCCCCTTCTTTCTGGGCCAAAAGCGAACCCTTGTAGCAGCCCCGCCTTACTACTGTAGTAAATGTTATAATCAGTAGCCTTATTTTTGTATAGGCACTACTGTAGTAAATGCTATAATTATAGTAGCCTTATTTTATAGGTGCATTGTAGCCCATCTGGTATTCATTCTAGTGATCTTGTGCTCGAGCGAGCCTGGGCTTAGATTTGTTGTGAGCTTCAAGAGGCCACGCGGAGCCAGGTTCGATGAAGCATAAGTTTTTCTTGAATAGTGCTTCGAGGCGGCTCACAAAGGACGGGGATCAGGGGGTATCTTGGGAGATCGAGCCACGCATCATGATAAGGAGCAGGCAACGAAGGGTTTGTGTTCATGTTTTGAGGGTCGCCACGTAAGTTCCGCTTCGGAGAAAGGCGTGCATGACCGCCTAAACCCTGAATGCTTGAACGGTTTGATCGCAGAAGTCTTGGTGACCAGATGGGTTCGATTCAGCATACAAAGTCTACAATCGAAATGAGCTAAGAACGAAACCTCTAGCCCGAAAATAATGTCTGCTATGTATGAAAGGGCAGGTGGCCTGGCAACTTAGAGAACACTATTCACTATTCATCATATCTTTCAGCGCTTTCCGAGCATGTCCGCGCCGCTGTGAGTTGTTTCATATGAGGCATGGGTCAGATCTCATATTTTAGCTATGCAGTAGGACCCATTCCATGATACTATCACCAACTAGGGGACTTCAACCCTCAGAATCTCGTATACCTGGCAGACCATATTCATATGCATTTCGCAGCAGTTCATGTTTTGCAAGGTGAGAATACATCCAGCAGAATCAGCATCGATGTCATTCTTTGCGATGGCCGGCGTTTGGAATGGTCGGTATCCCAGCTGTGGTGTCCTGATACCACAATCGCCAAGGAGTTATTGCACTTCCTCGTGTTCTCTTCTTTCTCGTAGGTGGGTGATGGCTGAGAAGCTCCTTTGCCGTGCCCTCTGCCCTTGTGTGGGTTTACCTGTAGGGTCGGTCAAGCTGTTCTGCAAAGCGTGCAAAGGTGATCCAAACTTTGAACGTTGCCCCTTGGTGCTACGATTGAAGAGTGCAAAGGTGACCCAAACTTTGAACGTTGCTCCTTGGTGCTACGATTGAAGAGTGCAAAGGTGACCCAAACTTTGAACGTTGCCCCTTGGTGCTACGATTACCCTTACGACCCATGTCGCGCTAGTTGACAGTCAGATCGCGCGCGTCGCATTTAGCACTGCTCCACGACCCAGCCTTGCAATCGACAAGCGCTAAGACTGTTTGGGGATCTTCGGCTTGTTTCCCCTGATGTCGTTGTAATGAGGGAGGTCCTCCACCCGCAGCTGTTAGCAGGCGCTTAGGGGCCAGGAGCCTTTGCACTGAGCCATGGCAGTGAAAGTGAGCGTGGCGGACCTTGTGGGACGTTCATTGGAGCTGGAGCTTCCTGCCACGGAAGTCGTGAGAGCCATCAAGGATGCCGTCGCGAAGCCGTGGGACCTGGATCCTATCGCCTTTCGGCTGCTAATGCAGTCTGAGCGCATGGATGAAGAGAGGACGCTTAGGAGTTTCCTCAAGGAGGATCAGATGCAGATTGAGGTGCAGCTTCTGAAGTTCGACCCTCTCTTGGACCTAGGGAAGTTTCTCAGCGCCGACCATTTAGGCATCGAACTTTCTGGTGATCGGTACCAGACGCTGACAAAGACCGAAGCATTCCCGGACTCCAACAGTGTCTTCTTGCGCCATGGGATTCAGGAGCCATGCTTCGTTGAGTTTGAGGTGGTCCGCTGCAGAGATGAGATGTCCTTTGGTGTGACCTATGACAGGCAGGCAGAGCTAACGTCAGGCCACTGGAACCTTTACCTAGACACAACGTGGATCTTCTCAAGCAAGAAGACCATGCCTGCTTTCTTGCTCGGGAACCGGCACTTCAATCCTCCTGAAGTTCCCGGTGTAGAAGAGGGTGACATCATCGCGGTCTACGCGGATCCAGAGTCTCGCCTGGTCGAGTTCTACTGCAACACGAAGCTGGTCGGATCCACAGAGTCTTTCGAAGTTCCCTTGCCGCCGGCTGGTGGTAGGCCTTTGTGGATGTATGCCATGGTGGACGAAGTTGGTGATGAGATCAAGATCAGGCGCTTTGGTCCTGGCAGGCCATATCATTGAAACGGATATCCGCGTGAAGAGCTCCTCAGCTTAGTGCAGTCAACTGGCGTTTGATGGGAAAAGCTGCTTGGGCATCACCGCTGCCAGACTCATTCATACCGCAGGTTTCGAGGAACCTCTCCTAGAGACACGTGACACTACTATTAGTATCAAATCCGGTGCATTCTACTGTTGGCCCAATGGCGTGTGTACCAGAAGCATGACCATGTCAAGCTGTTTGCTTCAAGCCTTTAAGTTGTGCCTGAGATCTCTGACTGCTTGAAAATGGCCATGTCCTCAGCCTTTTCTCCTTTTTCTAACGGAGCAGGGCTCCCAGCAGAGGCTTTTTGTGGCCTCCCTTGGAGGCCTTGCAGGAACCTCCAAGGAGTCTCCAACTGCCGAGACGTTGTGCCTGAGGTCGCTGCCTACTTGAATACGGCCCGAGCCGGATGTCCGGCTCTTGGCTATAACAGCTTTCGAAGCGAACTTTGCGGTAACACGCATCAGCTTGTTGAGCTTGTCAGCAATCCGGAGCTCATGTGTGGCTTCATCAGGTGCTTGGCAATATAGAGACATCTTTGGCTGGCCGATCTGCCATGGGAAGAACTACATATCGTGTCAATGTGTTCACACGTTCACATGGTTGCAGCGTCGCTGGCGTCAAAGTTTAAGCGCAAATGACCTTGCGATGCTTGTGCCCAGCTGCCGAACCCCACCACCCCCGAAGCAAGATAGCTAATAATGCAGCTCATGTCCGACATCAGGTTCGCAGTAACATGTTTCTTCCTTTTAGATTAATTTACTAGGTAGGGATTTGGGACATTTTAATTTCCTTATTGCGCTTATTAAGAGGATCTTATTTACTAATATTTTTCAAAGGCCTTTAAAGCCCCACCTAGTTTAAGCACCACTGTAGTAGGCATCCTGTTTCTGGCAGCTAGCGTCCGAGCATCAGGTGCACGCATGCAATCATGCTGAAGACTCAGCACTACCATTACAAGTAAGTTGAGCTCTGTTTTCCAAATTACCACGATCACCACATGATCACACTTTGAGATGCGATCACGGCGATCAACTTGCAACACGTGCAAGGATCGTGCTTTGCAAGAATCTTAAAGTCCTTGTCAGTAGGTAAAGCTACCACCAAGTCTTGGTGGTTGCAAGGAACTTTGCACAGTTCGCGACCAGTGTAAGGTTGCTCCTGCTTTGCAGTTTTGATCATGCTCGCACCGTTTTTCAAGCGCATCTCAATTTCGCAGAAGCTGCTTTTTGCCGGATGCCCGTGGAACGCCATAGTTTGCCACGATATTGAAATCTATCTCCACTGGTTCAGAAGATCAGAAACCACGAAATCTTTCCTGCAGGATGATCCGGCGGACGACCATGGATTGATCTGCGATGTTGCGAAAATAGTTCCCGAGATGTGCTAAACAAGTTCCGTTCCACCCGCAACCATTACATTCATCATCATCACCACGACCATCATCATTATCATCATCACCATCACCGGTCGCATCGTCAGTCACTACCGTCACCCTCGCATCATCATTGTCGTTAAAGTGAGGACAACCGTCATTGGCAACCTGTGAGTTCGACGTCTCAGCCAGGCCTACTCGAATGGAATTAGGGTAGCACCTACATCATCCAGACCCTCGCCTCCTAAGCCCTAAGTCCGAACCTTACGGCTCCTAGGGTGCTGGATGCACTGCGGCTTTTGGCTGCAGCTTCACCAGAACATGTGGGCGACACCACGAATGGACGACTGTAAGACACCTCGTCGCGAACTTGGTATCATCAAAGCATGTCAGCTCTCCTTAAACCTGCCTACCCCTCAACCCTAAATCCAGCATTGCAACATCCCCAGCATCAACTAACATCCTCAACACCAGCACCTCTGGAGCCAGCACGGAAGCGCTTCCTGCCGACTATAGGGGCCCAAAAAAATTACCTATACTATTTTGGGTGGTTCCTTATTATAATGATGGTATAATGGGCCCCAAAACCCTATTCTAATCGTCAAGGCTCCTATATTATGTACTCTTCTCCCCACCTGGAACCCAACCCCAAGCCTAGCCTGCAAGCCCCGGGCCGAATGAAATTCACTCCTGGCTGATGTCCTGCAGCTCACGTCAGCGATGGAGGATGCCGCAAAGGTGCCTCGATGCAGGGCTGCAAATGCAAAACTTTCCATCTAATATAGGGGCCTTACTAATTAGAATAGGGTTTGGGGGCCCATTATACTATATTTATAATAAGGAACCCCCAAAATAGTGCAGGTAACTGTTAAGGCCCCTATAGTACAGGGGTCGAGGAATGAGAATGACAGCCGCCACCTTCGGTTGTGCCTGAAGCTTTGGGAGGTTGCAGCGGACGGCGTCATCGATTCGCTTCGGCAGCTGCTGCCTCTCGCCTAAGCCGAAATTGGCATCCTGGGGTGGTGTAGGCTTGGAGTTTAAGGGGTTGGGGGTTTGGGGCTCAAGGGTGTTAAGATGACATTTTGTACAGTTTTCAGATGTTTGTTAACGTCGGATCTGTTTTCAAGCCAATGTAAGCCCTAAACTTCTCCAGTAGGTTCCGCAGTAGTACCCTTTTGCACTTTTTCTTTTTGGGGTTCCCTTTAAAAAGGTTGAACTCACGGAAAGAGGGTACCCTTATCATTAAGGGCCTACTCGGGAACCTAGTGCCCTAAAACCCTACGCAGCGAGCTGTGAGGCGCCTTAGGAGTGCGACTTCTAGGATCGCTGCTTTGACTTACACCCTACGCTTTATAGTATATATCCCTTACATAGATATAATGGCCCAAAACCTATAAAAGGCTATTATTCTACATACTTTTGGGGTCCAGGTAACAACAGACTTGCAGCGTTAGTATCTCCCTTAAATTTAAACGTTCGAATCATTAGTATATCAATGTTACAGTCTGCAGGACTCAAGAGACCCGGAAAAACAGAGGAACCCTAGCTGCTGTGTACGCCCAGGAATGCTTTGGCCGTGCTAGTACCTGGAAAGGCGGGGTTCAGGGCTTATAACGTAAGAATGGGGTTCCTTTAAGGGGCTCCTTTAACGGGTTCTATGAGGGCTACTTAGGGTTCGGGGTTCAAGGTTCGGGTTTTGAAAGCGGTCGACTGTGAGACCGACTAGAGAGATGCGAAGCCGTTCGACCCTTCTGTAGGGTTCAGGCATTAGGGCTGTTCAGATTTATGATTTTGAGGCGTTTGATGTTTGCCATGTTCATCATGTGTGGTTTGAGAACAAGGAGTCGGGAGCGATGAGGGAGGCTACGGGGTTCAATCTAGAGGGTTTTGGATTTTCCTGCTACGGGAAACAGAGTGAAAAATAGGTTCGAAGAGCTTGGGTTTGGCAAGTAGCGCTTTCGGGGTCAATATGTGCCTTTTGGCAGGCATTTAGGGTTCGGGAATCAGGGTTGCGCACATGGGGTTGGATTTGATGAGAGCTCAGCGCTTCGTTGCGATGAAAGGAAAGGCTGTAGATTTGCGGTTTGAGGGCGGGAGAAGTCTTGACAAAGTCTAGGACTGGGGGTGTAGGATGTTTAGATTTAGAGGGCATGCTCTAGAATGTGGACTGTGGGGATTGCACTAGTTTTGGGATATTGGAGTCCTGGAATTTTGATGTAGGGTTAGTGGCCATGAAGTCGACGTCTTTTGTAGTGTACGGAGTTCAGGACGGAAGCTTTGGGCCGTAGGGTCTTCGGCTGAAGGTGCGGCATGTCATATCGTACTTGATTGCACAATGGATTCCGTTGTCCAATTATGTCGGCCTCGTAGATGAGAGGCTTGTCTTTCTTTGCACTTGGGGTTTAGGGTGTCAATCTGTTTCAGAGCTTAAAGGGTCGGGTGAAAAAAAACAACGCACACCCTGGCAAGGTGGGCATCGAAGTTGCCAAAGACGCTGTGGACGCACGGTCGCTGCCAGCCCTCGGCAAGGCCACGGATGTTCACACGGACGGGACTTTTCAAAAACTGGCAAGCCCTTATTTGGGCAGACGAAGAAGTAAGCTGAGAGTCAGTGTACAGCAGCCATCTATTCCATATTCCTTCACTTCCCTGAAGACCAGATTCCAAAATCCGGAGACTAGTTGTTCTGCGTCCGCCGCAGGCTCTCAAAAGGCTTTGGTTTGACATAGCGCTGCAGCCGTCGCAGGCCGCCGGGCATCCTCTGCTCGAGCCATGTAGCGGGTCTATGTAATTGGATCCTGCATTCGACATGATCATATGTTTCTGAAGCTGCCACGTCGTGACTATAGTCAAGTTTCGGTGTGTACCGCAAATGTAGAGGTAGAGAGGGTTTGGAAGGGTGTCGACCTAGCGCCCTGGCTAAAGGGCCGCGTCATGGGGCAGTGCGAGCTGCTCCCCAGCACATCTTGATGTAAGCGTTGACCTATGTCCGATCTGTGCGAGGAACGTCGGAAGGAAACTACCGTACCAGAAGCCATGGACGTACATTGATCAGTTGGACAGCTTCATGCAAGTTTAACTAAGCAGGCATGAACCAACCCCCCCCCCGTGGCTGAGCAAAACCGGGTCTATTTAGAAGCTCAGGGTTGTGAGTTACACGAATGCTACGCCCACCCACACACGGAGCTCGAGCAAGCGTACCGCGTGCAAACGCGGNCCACGCGGGGAGAGCAGCTCTCTTCTTGTTTAGGAGTTTTCAAGGCTGAGAGAAGGACCAGATTCCTCTGTTTGAAGGTTGGGTGGGAGCTCCACCATCTCTTCTGTTCACTTCCATATGTTGAAAACGTAGAAGGAATAGTCAGGATTTCCTTCTCTTACCTGTAGAGAAGCTTGGTCTCTTCTTACCGACTGAGGGGTAAACGGAGCTCGCTTCTTTCTCGATAGCTTGTAGGGGCTTGGCTTTCATTTTTTAAATGGAGCTCTCTTCGGTCTCATCAGATTGGAGGAAGCTCTCAGTCTCTTCGAGAATGAGGTACAAGGCTTTTCTTTTTTCTTTGGAAGTTACGGGAGCTCTGGTAAGCTCCCTTCCAGCTTCTGAAGCGGAAGA